>JAULKJ010306495.1:0-20053 GCA_032355405.1 Rubia balearica | reverse complement strand
TTTAAATAGATTTGTTCACCCAAAATAAGTTGAATGTGAAATTTAATAATACATTTTTATTTTTAAATTTAATTTTCATTTTCAAAATCAGATTTTTGAAATCAGATTAGAAAATCAAATTTTAAAATCAGAAATAAAAAATAACTTTCGTTTTTAAAATCAAAATTTTAAAATAAGATTTTAAATCAAATTTGAAAATGCATAAATCTAAAATAAATTTCAGTTTGGAAATCAGAAAATGTTTTCCGTTTTTGAAATCAGATTTTAAATGTGAAATTTAATATTAATATTTAATATAATTAAATATGTCCACTCAAAATAAGTTGAATGTGACATTTAAGCATACATTTTAATTTTTGAAATTGAATTTCGATTTTTCCCTCAATTATATAATATTTTGGGAATAAAAAAAATTCCCATTCAAATGGTGCCATTGTTGATTCAAATTTTTCAAAAAAAAAAAGGCCACAGCCATTGGGCCACGTGGCGGCTAATTTTTTTTTTAAAAAAAAGGAGCAGTTGTAGTGGGGCGCATGCATGCGACACACGTCCCACTACCAAGTCAAGAAACTCACGCGGCCCAGCTTGATGGATGCCCCATGTGGGTGTCAGCTTTTTCTGACGGAACCGATTTCTTAACCGGTTCCTTGTTAAGAAAATTAGGGACCGATTTTTTAACTAAAAATCTGTCTAAAAATCATCACTGTGGGTGTTTTCGATTTCAAGAGCGACTTTTAAAATTAAGAAATCACCACTGCACATATCCTTAATATTTTATGAAATTCAAGTTTAAAGTTACCGTGTCTTCAGAATTAAAGTGGGGGCGATAAAGTTAAGTCATGATGACAAATCTATGGAGGTAAATCTTGATAAATCAGGATCCAAGAAACTCATAATAGTATAATTTGTTTGATTCATTGGCACAAAAAGGTGAAAATTTTAAGCAGCAGTAAAGCCGATTAAAATAGGATTAATGGGAGTAAATTTTATCAATTTCCTCGTACCAACAGTTACGGAAAAACCCTAGACCGTCGTCTCTGTCTTCTTTTCCTTTGAAGTTTTTTCTCTCATATTTTTTTCCCATCTTCCCATCATGGAGAGATGAAAAACAACAGTTTTTTCAATTGATATACTTTTATTGTTTATAGTATTGAATAAGCATGGACTTGTTTCTATGCATTAGTATTGTTTCTTCTACCTGATAGATTAGATAAATGTGTCAATGATGATCATTTAATCTAATTGTTCATGTCGATGTATTTTTGTTCAATTTGGGTTTACAGATCGTACGTTTGTGATTTCGTTTGTGTTTTTCCATTAGGAGTCTGTATTTTCAAGGTGTTTACAGTTTGGACAATATAGATTGTGTTTTGGATCTAGATCAAGTAGTGTTAGAATTGTTGTAAATCCCTGTTTGGCGTATTGATATTGATGTTGGTACGCTCCTCTTCTCCAAGTGGTCATGATTTTTGTTGAAGCGAGTTAACATCCATGAGAGCGATGTTACAGTTTTATTGGATCGCTGATCTGTAATAGTACAGACGATCAGTCTGGTTGACATGTAATTTGAATATCCTTGCAATAGATTGGGTATTGCTAGAGACTAGTTAGGTTAGATGTCAATTCCACTTGTTGTAATCGCTCTGACGTTTTTCCCATCATTTTGGAACGATTGGTTTTTTTTATTAAAAAAAATACTCCTCCCGTTCAGTTAAGATTGACACACTTTTCAGTTAAATTTCCCAAGTCATGTTTGACCATTTATTTCATGTAACATATAAGTACTAATATTATCATGTAGGGTATCGTTAGATTATACGTAGCATGTACTTTTCAAACATTAAAATTTTACATGATATTAACATACGTAGCAAAAGTTATTAATACTCAAACATGCCTTGAAAAACAAGCTAAAAAGTGTGTCATAGTTGGTTGAACCGAGGGAGTAGGATTAATGGGGGGAGATGATTAATCCTTATTATATTGAATGTAGACCACCTGGGCATAAGAGAATGAGATCATCGCAGATTACATCATTCATCACAGCTTAACTTGAGATTTGATAGTACTGTAATCACGCCAATAACTCCCACACGTGCCACACATGCTTATTCTGTAAAGATGGAAATCACATGCAACCATGTGATCGCCTTCATTTCCTTCCAATTATAACAAACCAACGTTTTGAGGATTTGTTTGATTGGATTTACAACTGCACTACTTTTATTTGAAAGAGCTTTAAATGTTTAATAAACTGACAAAAGTCAATTTAATTTATAACTATCAGGTACATAAACTGATTTTCATAAAACAAATTCACTTATACGCAAAAAGCCCTGTTTTCTATAACTTATATGAATTGAATTGAACTAAAGTTAACTTTGCTTTAAAAGTTTATAATTATAATTTAAAAGAAAAGAATATTTGGGGTTATATTTACATGGAGTATATGATAAAAGAAAGAGGTGGGGGAATAAAAATGGAAAAGGGAAAGACAAAATGTTGGGAACGATCGTCTTTACATTGACATATGAAAAAAACTGGGTTGAATTAGAATTATAGAAAGTTAAAACGTTTTAGTTGTAATATTAAAATTTTAGAATGCAATAGTACTGTTAAGTTTATGATTCGATTTATGTAACTCAAAAATTTTATCCCAATTTATTCTAATTCGCGGTTTAAACCTTGATCTTTGTATAACTTATGGAAATACCGTATTTCAAAAGACAGACTCAAATGAAAAAGGGGAAATGAAGAAGATGTGGGGGAGAGGGAGTGAGAGTAGGATGAGGGGAATGTGCAGAACATGGTGTACATTTGATGCTGCTTCACTGTCTACCCTTTCTCACATGCAATACCATTTCTTCATGTTCTCCCATGTTACTCTCTCCCTTCTCTCTACTATTTCCCATCTTATTGCCTTTTCCTACCCTTCCCTACTTCCTATTACTACCACTGTTGTTCATATTTCTTTATTACATGTTGGTGTAGCATAAAATGAGAAATTAAAGAAAAAATTAGTCAAATTTCAGCTCAGATTAGAAAATTAAAACCTTTAATTGCAACCAACGAATATTGAAAGTTTAAACCTCCCACAAGGACGGGGAGAGTAAGTGAAAAAAATTATCCAAAAAAATTATCTTCATTTCTTCTAATTTACACTTTAAACCTTGGTTTTTTCATGGCTTATGGAAAGTTTTCATGACTTATGAAAATACCGTCTTTCAATAAACGGACTCCTTATTATATTTGATAAATAATAAAGTTTAATAATTAAAATGGATTTAAATATGAAATATTTATCAATTAATTTCTTACCATTATACGTATATAAAGCATACTTTCCATTATGAAATAATATTTTTTTACTTTTAAAAACACACAATATATATAGTATTGTATATTTAATGCCTTAAATTTTCTAAAAGTATATATTTTTATATTTGATAAATAATAAATTTTAATAAGACTAAATTTTTTTTATTCTTATTAAAAGGGGTTGGAGCCATAAATTGACCAAAATTATTTGTTGGGGCTATGAAGTGTTCACTTTATTTGTTAGAGCCAAAAATTAACCATTTCACATTTGTTGGGGCTATAAAAAACAATTTAGTCTAATAAAAACTCTCTCAGATCACTTGAATACTTCTAAGAGTGCTCTCATTTCAAAACTGAGTACTTTGGATTCAACAAAAGGACAACAAACAAACCTAACTGTCTTAATAGATCAAAATCTTGATCAGTTAGTAGAAGTTTTTATAGAGATCAATGGGCGAGATTCTCCTCTGCTATCCTCTAATAGGAAAGAAAATAAAATCTCTGAATGGCTAAACACTGAATCTTCAATACTTTCAAATCACCTCAAAATGAACAATGACAGGCTTAATTTTAAGGATATTTAACACAATTTAACTGAATCCAAAATAAAACTTTACTCCATCATTAATTCTATCATTAATAAAAAAATAATTAATGATCAGAAAGGTAGATCTAAAAAATACAGTAAAAAAGATTACACATCAACACCTAAAATGGTTTTTACCCATTCTTCATTGTACTCCTCCAAAACATCTCAATGACAGATTTTAAATTTTGTACATGGAATGTTCTCAGGATAGGAAATATTAGAATTAAAGATTTGAAAAGAAGATATAAATTCAAAATATGTGTATTAATTGAACCAATGTTACAGCAAGGTTCTATTCAAAATATTGTTAAGATAATTGGTTTTAAGCACTTCTTCTCAGATCCAATTTGCAAAATTTTGATCTTTTGGGATCAATCAATTATTTTTAACATTAAATTTGTAGATTAACATATTGTATACACAAAGTTTAATCATCAAAATCTTAAATAACAATGCATTGTTGCCTTTATCTATGCAAACCGTACAATAAAGGAAGGAGAACTCTATGGAACAAAATTGGCACTCTTAACGAAGATGTTTTCACACTAATAAAAGATTTTAATGTCATCTCTAAAAAAAATAATGTTTGGGACCATCCATTCCTTAGTAGAAAAGCATCAGTAACTTTAACAATTTTTTAAACTTCCAATAATCTATCAGATATTCCCACTTCAGACAGTCTGTTTATTTTGACATGTATGAGACCTAAGGGCAGAGTGTGGAAGAAAATAGATAGATGAGTCTCTAATAACTTATGGTGGTACAAGTTTAGTTCTTCACATATACAAGTTCTTTCCATAGAAAACTCATATCATTCCCCTCTAACATTTCATATCTAATAATTTTTTCCTTTTAAAGGCCTTATTCCGTTTAAATTTCAGGAGTGTTGGACTAACCATCCTACATTTTTGAAATTAGTAGAAGATTCATGGAAAGTTCATACCTCTGAATCGGGAATGAGAAAGTTAATCTTCAAACTAAAATACCTAAAAGCTGCTCTAAAATCATGGAATCACTCTGCTTTTGGAAACATTTTCGATGATGTACAAGCGGGTGAGGATAAAGTACTCACAACTGAAATAGATCACCAAAAAAATGAAAATGAAGATACTCTAATTTCTTATATTAATGCAAAAGCTAAATTGAAATTGGCTATCTCTAACTAGGAAACTTTTTGGAGAGAGAAATCTAATATAAAATGGTTAAAAGAAGAAGATGCTAATACTAATTTTCCATCAATTAGTAAAAGTAAAATATAAAAGGCAAACAATTGCATCAATTAAAAACAAAGAAGGGATATGGATTCATGATCAAGATGAAATTGGTCAAGAAGCCATTAATTTTTATTCTGAGTAACTAACTTTGGAAAATTCAGACCCATCAGGCATCAACACATCATGGCTGTTGGAAAATATTCTAAAATCAGTAACTCCGGATATGAATTCTCTATTACTGAGAAAAGTATCTATGGAGGATTGTCCGCAATAGTCAAATCACCAGATAGCCACTCTGCCTATGGGCCAGATGGTTACTCAAGACATTTCTATCACAAATGTTGGCATATAATCAAATATGACGTGTTAAAAGAAGTTAATGATTTATTTAATGGGACTGAAATTTCTATAGCTATATCCTTTCCTTTAATCATTCTTATTCCTAAAAATGATGTTTTTTCAAGTTTTAAGAACTACAGTTCTATAAGCTTATGTAATTTTATTAACAAAATATTTCAAAAATAATCTCAACAAGATTGAAACAAACTCTAAATGAAATAATCAGTCCAGAACAATAAGCTTTTGTAGTTGGAAGGGAAATTGCTGATAATGTTCTTCTTCTACAATAACTTGTCAATTTTCTTCATTCCAAAACAAAAGGATATAATGTCATCATAAAACTGGATATGATGAAAGTATTTGATAGGGTTTTATGGTGTTTCATTGTTAGAACTCTTATTCAAATAGGATTTAATAATACCTTTGTTGACTTAATCACACTTAATCTAAATTCTTCCTACTTTTTCATTTCGATTGCTGGATTTTTTTAAGCCACCAGAGGACTAAAACAAGGGGATCCCCTTTCTCCGCTGTTGTTCATTCTTATGGCTGAAACCTAGTCTAGAAATCTAAACTTCCTCTTCACATATTCTGACCTACAATTTTACAAACAATCAAATCATATGAACAAAACTACCCATCTTTCTTATGCAGATGACACTATCATTTTGCTAAAATACTCAAAAGTAGGTCTTAAAATATCACAAGCTTCCTAAAGTCCTTTGAACTGACATCTGGCCAGAAAGTTAATTTTGAAAAATCTCATTTTTCATATCAAAAAACACCTCCAAGAACAATATCTGGAATTAAGTTTGAAACCAAGATTATGGAAGATTCATTACCTTTTAAATATTTAGGCTGTCCTATTTATACAGGATGGTCTAAAATATTTATTTCAATGGCATGATCACTTCAGTTCAAACTAAAATTTAAAAGTGGCAAAATAAGATCCTATCTCCTGCAGTGAAAACAATTCTTATCAACAATGTCCTCTCTTAAATTTCTATATACCTGATTGCAGTCTTAAAGCCAACTTTACCTAT
This sequence comes from Rubia balearica, assembly GCA_032355405.1. Lineage (NCBI taxonomy): Eukaryota > Viridiplantae > Streptophyta > Magnoliopsida > Gentianales > Rubiaceae > Rubia > Rubia balearica. The sequence continues at coordinate 13,550 of JAULKJ010306495.1, read as the reverse complement.
AATCAATCACATACACAAAATATTGGCTAAATTCTCTATTGGTCTTCAAATTCTGATCTTCATCCGAACAAGAGAACTTTGAGATCATACTCTAAATTGTGCTATCCAGCTAATGAAAATGGATTGGGCTTTAAAAAATTTTGCACTTAAATCCAAAGTTTTCCATTAAAACTTTGGTGGAAACTTCAAAAGGTACCTATTTATGGGCTAAAACCATGTGGTTAATTCCAGATAACCATAAAAACTTCCAAACATGGTTAAGAATTAAAGAAATCAACAACATTTCAATGGGAAACACTCAAATCAAACTTGAAAAAATATGCATTTCAAACTTTAAAATATGCATATTAAATTGTCAGAGTTGAGAAACCAATAGTCCCTTTATTTAAGCATCCCTCGTCATCAATCTTACCTGATAAAATAAAGTTAATGAACAGAAAACTATTTAATCGATTGTTGTCATTTCCAGATGTTATGGAAGACTTTGGTTTTAATATGCCATCAAGGTGTTACTTTTGCATTAAATCTGAAGAAAACATACACCATAACTTCAATAGTTGCTCTGAGATTAAAAATCTTTGGGATAATATTCCTCCAAAATGATGTTCACAATACAAGGAATGATCCTAATAATTGCTAGATGTAAACATCATTTCGAAGGAATAAACCCAAATCAAAACATGTTAAACTAATTTTGATGCAGATTAATGATATCATTCTGGCATATAAACTGAACATTAAGTGGGATTTGACTGGTACAGATCCAAGATTAGTTTTTAATGCTACTTAAAAAATCAAGAAAAATGTTCTGCTTGTTGGTTTGAACTTGTCTGAGCTATTTAAATTAAACATAGATGGATCTTTTGTGAATTTTAGTAGTGTAGGTATGGGCTATATTATTAGGAATCATACTAGATACACTATTTCTACTATTGCTAAACAGGTTCATGCAAATTCCTCAATCCAAGCTGAAGCTTTGGCCCTTCTTCAAGGCTTAGATCTGGAAAGAACTCTTAACATAAAAAACTGGATATTGAATCAGATTTCCTGATCACGGTGAAGATAATCACAAGACAATTTAAAATTCCAAGGACATACTCAGATCAAATTAGAGAAATCTAGGAGAACCTAAGACAGTTCGAGTACCACATTTCACATATATACAAGGAAGCCAACTTTGTTGCAAATTCTCTTGCCAAACTAGCTTTATTCCAAAAGGTAAGCAAGGTATTTTCTCATGCAGGTATGGCTCCACTTATTAAAGGCCGAGTGAAGTTGGATTCGAGCTCTACATCATATCTTATATCAGGATAGTTTAAATGTATAGCTAGGGCTGAACTTTTGCAGTTCACCTTTTTTTCCCCACGGTTTATAGGCAGCCAAATCTCTCAGGTCTAGAGATAAGTTTTTTTAGTTGATAGAGTTTTAGTACACATTTATCCGAGGTAAGGCTTTTATGTCCCCCTTATCTGTGTATCTTTCTTTTATTATTAATAAACTGGTAGGGGTATGCCAAACCCCCCACTATAACAGGTGGTGTTCCCTTAAAATAAATCCTATTAGAAAAATAAGGAACTAAATTCACATCGAATAGTTAAATAAATAACATAACTCCTTAGCAGAACCGATGACACTGGAAGACTTGTGAATTTTCCTGGTATTCACAACCACAATAGTGTTCTCCGGCCTTGACACCTTGAAAAAACTCTCACCACCTCCATCGTTCCCATTATATTTGTGCTTAGCGATAGCAACTTTTCCCGGACCAGCACCACCCAAACAATCATTTATGGGTGAAGTAAAGGCCATAGGACATCTGATGTGTTAATTTTAAATAGTATCTTTAGGACAATTTGTACTCGTTTTTGTTGTTTAGATCTTGAGTTTTTCTAGAGAGTTAAGAGCGACTTTTGCGCTCTTATTACTTTTCTAGGAAAATTTTTGTGACAAGGAAAACAATGTGAAGATTTTATTTTGAGGGTTGAATACTTAAAGACTTGAATAAGGAGGCTTGAAGAAGGAGGCTTGAAGATGAAGGCTACACAATGACAAGAGAAATGAAGTTTCAAGATGCAACTTTTGTAACTTTTGCAAGCAGCGGAAATTATCTCACAGCTTACGATGACATCTATTGCGAGGAGTGGGGATCCTCCCAGGGCTCGTGAAAGACCTGCTTCAAGTGGCATAATTTATTATTTCTCGTGTACTATAAATAGAACTTCTATCCTCTGTTTTCCTATCTTCTTCTCGGCTGATACTTTCCTCTTCAAAACCCTAGTTTTTGCTTTTCTTTCATCTATTTTAATCTTTGATCATGTTTAATTTTCTTATGGATGCTTTTATGATTCTAGTAGCTAAACCTATATCTCTGGAGTAATTGATTGAGCCTTCCAAGCCCATGTAGTGATAAGCCTTATTTTCTCATTTATGAAGTCTTGATTACTTTGTATTTATGGTTAAATTAATATGGTAGTTTACTTAATTTATGAGATGGGATGTTTGAGAGTATGAATTGTTTGTATGATAACATGTTAGGAACTTAGAGATGTATAAAATTTCTTATTTTTTTGGCATGAAATCCAAGAACATGGAATTAGAACCTCTTGTTGTGTAGATGATATTAATATTTCTAGATGAATGTGATAATGTCGATCTTTGTCATGTTTATCCTAAGGTAGCACTAAAGGGAGAATCTTGAATGTTGATATTTCTAGGTTAACTCTAATAAATGCTTTGTTTGGTTAAATATCTAGACATTTGGTAGAAATACTTGTAGTTGTTATCAAATCTATTGGTTCTTTTTGCTGATGTCGTTATAATAGGTAATCAAGATGAGTTTATAATTGATTATTTCGATGATCTATAAGATGTTTGGAAGTGGAAATCAATTGCGTTCAAGGCTTTGTTTTTTTCTATCATGTTTTCTTAGTTTTTTGCATGAGTAGCCTAATTATCTTCATATACTGGTTGTCTTATTTTTAAATTTCATAACTTAGGAAAACCAAATCAAAAACCCTCCTTATTTTCTTATATACATATATATATATATATATATATTTAAACTAGACATCACCTATGCAGATGCATGGATTATGAACAAAATTTTACGATATGATATAATTTATAGACAAAATCTTGTAAAAGATCGTCTTTCCATAAACATATGTGAAAATGAGGTTGAATTAGAATAATAAAAAAAGTAAAATATTTTAGTTGAAATATTAAATTTTATTATGCAACGTACTCCGTACAGTAATTTTAAGTTTATGACCCAATTAACGCAACTCAATTTTTTTTTAAAAAAAATTGCAGTTCAAACCTTGGCCTTTCCATATGAGGATTATATATCATGCATTTAAAATAAATAAATAAATTTTAATATATTTATTTTTTGAAAATAAAAAAATATGACTCAGTCTTTGCTGCTATATAATAATTATTTATTTTATATTTAAATAAAAATAATATATATGTATTCTATATATACAAATATTTATTGTTTTATAGAAATACTTTTCATTATAAAAATATATAGAGATTTGTTAATAATGAATCAATAGTTATTTAATTAAAGTTATATAATTATGTGTCACTTAAAATAAAATAGCAAAAGTATCCTTATTAGTAGATAGAGGTATAAGATAACATATAAAAAGTTTAAAATATAATTTTAAAAATATGTTAGTTAATTTTAAAAGTTATTGTATAATTTAAATAATACAGCCTATATTAGAGAGCAATATCAGAGCAATAGAGAGATTGACACAGTAATATCAAGTGGCCCTAAGTTGCACAGTTTAGCCTATCAAAGAAACTAATAAAATACTCATGGAGATCAAACAGATAATAAATACTTAAACCATCAACACGTGCTAGAAGGATCCAAAGGAACACAAAAAATACGACGCCATTCGCTGCTTTAATTATACAAGTGGGGAAGATATTAAAAGAACTATTTTATGTTCAAACTGATAAAATCAATTTTAAATACACTCACTTGTTCTGGAAAGAGAAATTTATAAGTAAAACATCCAATATTAAAAGGAATAAATAAACAAATGATTTGACAAAGTCAAAACAGTGCTACACTTGGTAGATTAAGTAACTCACAAAGTCGGCCATGTTAGGATTTGCATTAGCTTTCAGCAAGCACCCAATCATCTCTTTATCAGTCTCAGAGGCAGCATAACAAAGAGGTTTTGTTCGAGAAGAACGACCATTTGGACAGCTCCAAACTGTGTCAGATGAATTTAAAGATTCACCATCGCAACAGAGGCAGGGATTGCAGGATTAAATTGTTCAAAACAGAACTCAAGTAGGCAGCATATGTTGTGCAAACTTCTGCTTTACTCAATAGTACAAATTACTCTATGCAATGCAAGTTTCCTTTCAAATTCCCTCTTTAATTTAGTCAAGGGCCACCAAGACTCCTTAGTTACAACCACTACCATTTAGCATCAATATAGGAGCCAGTTTATAAGATCATTTACTCAGCTCATTTATAAAAATACTACAGACCTGGAATTACAGCTTCTAAGTGCACTTACAATCATTACGTAAAGTTGATCCATCACTTAATGTCTAACTTGAATGCAAATTTTCAAATAAAAAAGTCTCAGATCCTTCAAACAGAACCTCCACATTTTAAAAATATATTTTCAGTTCTTTAATCTTGCACCAAATTCACAGGGTGTAGAAGAAGTCTTAGAAAGAGTGTCTACATTTGATGATGCAGAAAACAAAGAGCTGATTACAATTGTAGAACAACAAACCTGTCCACTTAGAGTATCTGAGAAATACCGTATTCAGATCGGTATATCATAGATATTATTAAAATGATAAGAAAATGCCCATACCTTCAGTAGCAACTCCACCCACTCAATGGATTCAGCAAGCAGAAGTGGAGAGATATGCACCTATGAAGCAAAGTTTGGCTGCACCAGATTAGAAGGTCATTTACTCAGCTCATTTATAAAAACACTACAGACCTGGAATCAAGAGTTGCTCTGTCTAAAATGTGTGTGAAACACTCCTTCACTCATCATGCAAGAGGCAAAAAAGGCAGGATAGCTACCAAAAATATCTTACAACAATTTACCTAAAAATGAAAGGTATTGCAAGGCTTACATAGAAGTCAAGACGTGCACTACCCATCCATCTTTACTTCTCAGATTCTGTGTCAATATCAGCCACCAGACCTTAAAATTAAAAACATGAAATTCCATTTTAGATATTTGTCTCTAACGAAGTATATAAGCTACCAATTCTGATAGACAAAATGCAAATAGAATTTGTGATCGTACCCCAAGCAAGCATCAATACAGAGAAAATTTTATGAGAATTACAATTATTAGTACTGATGCATTTATAATTCTGGAAAAAAGAAAGGGGTAAGTAACTGCATAATGAAGGTTATAAATTTGTGATTTAACATCATAATGAATGTTAAGTTACAAATGGAGGATTAATGGCATTATGAAGGTAATCAATTTGGAAATTAACATGATTATGGAGGCTAAGTTACAAATGGGGGAATTAATGGCATTATTATGATTCGGTTACAAATGTGGGAATGAAGATCATAATTTTTAAAAAATTAGCAGATTTTTTTGTTTAGCAGATTTTGTAGTTTTCAGTTAGAACATGTGCTGTGAAATAATCATATATTGCTTCAATGGAGTGTATGATGTATTTAACACGTAAGTTTTGCTGAACCTCTGGTAATATAGTTTTTACTCATTTAGTTTTTGTTGAACCTCTGATTCGTTGAATAGATGGATAAAAACAGACATTTTCAGCTTCCCTTCTGTACATAAGAAGAAAATTATGAATGGGATCAAATTCATTGTACAAAACAATTTGATTGTGCCTTAAATCCTTACATTGTAAAGAGCAAATGAAAACATTGTTGGTAAATGATATACGTTCAACAAAAATTACTAACTATAGTTTCTAGTCATAGTAAAACAGAATTTTTGCTGAACCTCTGTTAATATATTTTTTAATCAGTTCGAGGCTAGGAACAATAGAATCTGGGAAAGAAACTAATGTGGGATTTAACATGTTATGAAGTTAAACTGGAAACCATTTGGACATAATGGTCAATTGGAGGTTAGGAACCATAGAATTTGGGAAAGAAGCTAATGTGGGAGTTTAAATGTTATGAAGTAAAGGTGGAAACCATTTAGACATAATGGAGGTTACCTTACAAATGGGGGAATTTAGTGCACTATTATGGTTCGGTTACAAATGAGTGACTGAAACTTATAATTATGCGAAAAATTTTTGTTAAGAAAAAACCATGCCAAATAGTGACGTGGCAAGCTGATGCGGGCAGCTGTGCTAGTGCCACGTGTCATAAATCTTGTTTCTTTAGTTATATATATATATATATATATATATATATATATGCTATTATCCACTCTTATATGCATTAATCCTTTGAAAAATCTCTCTTCTTCGTGGGCGACCCCGATTCAAAACTATCTACTTAGTTGTATTTTGGAAGCATTTAGGGCTTATAAATTTTATATTCGAGAGGTACAACGATTATCTCGCAGTCCCTTTTTATGACTAAAAATTACCCTTAAATTCTTGCGCCATTAACATTAGAAAAAGGAATAAACAAACAGATCAATTGTACTTTCCTACATATTTTTATCAAAGGAGCCAACCTTCACTTTTCGCCAAATTTTACCACAACTTTATAAAGCGTTTCATATTTTGTTTGTTAATCTAGCTCATAATTGCACTTTTCTTGCTTCAATAAAAACTATATTAGCTCAGCTTTCCATGAGTCCTTGGATATGGGTGGATTATGGTATGAACCTTCCCAAACTAATTGAAGTCAGCCCAAAGGTGATATCTCGAACCAGCGAACTGAGATAACTAACATAAAGAGCAGTTTGAATAACGCAATGAGCATCTCACCTTGAGATAAAAGATGATCAACACCCTTGATCATCATAGCAAAAACATGATCCAATAATAATAGTAACAACATGGGCCACGATCAACCATGATCGCACAGCTCATCGACTATAAATGGAAATCAAGAACAGTGAAAAGTGTAATGGCATTTTATTTAACAAAACCTTTACATAAAAATGAAAGATGACCAGGGTATTGAAACTTAGTCCCAGGGACCTTGTTTACATGTACGCCAAATGATCAGGCCAACGCATGCTGATTCAGGATATTGTGGAGGTCTGTAAGGAATCCCCACATCAGTAGATATGTTGATGTACTGGTAATTTGTGTAAACATTCTTCTATGAAATAATAAATCCTTACTTATTATGATCATGTCCCTTACATTGTAATGATATGTGTACTACCTCTATTTTATTTAACGTGCATTTGTACGTTATATAAGATGCTATAAGGGCTTCTTTGCCTGATTTTCTTCCTCGAGATGTTTCAAGTGTATGTGATATGGTTTTAGTAGTTATGTTTCCTCTAAATGTTAGGGTTGGTGTTGGCTATGTTTGGTCGAGTCATGAAGCTAGAGCTATGCAAGTGATATTTTACGTGGTGACTTAACTAAGAACGTGAAGGCTTGTAATTAGATCTGGATGAATTCTATGAATATCTTTAGGGTGCAAGGGTTTTTTCACAGGGTAAGAAATGGTTAAAAAAATCTACGAGGGTGTATTATAGCGCTCTTGTAATGGTTTACAAATCTAAGTTGGGTGGATGACACGTGATGAGATGTCAAATCCATGTATTTTCCAAAGCATTTAACATCTATTTTGTTATCTTTTCGTTGGTAGATTGCTAGATTTAGGTAGGTTTAGATAATAAGGGGTTTAGATGGCCTTATCTAACTCCTTCATTTTACAAACTATTTTGAGTCTAATGGATTTATGTCCTTACGTGCATCTATATTAGCTCTTTTTTTTCTACCAATGTGGCTGCCCATGATTGGGCCCAATCTACATACTATATAAGAAACCTTTAGTGTCTTAGGGTTTTATCATTTGTTGATTCATTAGCTAAGTAGTTAGTGTAGGAAGAGAGTGAGGCTATTTTCTCTCGTTTTGTATTTTCCTAGATGTATGGCATGAAATCCAATGATTTTTATGGATTTTTTGTTGTTAATTTGTACTGGTATTGCTTTCTCTAAGACTGTGGGGCACTTTCTCAATCAGTGCTGCCAAGCCTCGACTAAGGATGGAGGCAAGCTAGCTATGGGTGGTATGATGTCACTGATAGCCATTCAGCTTGGTTTTCTGACAAATAAAAGCATGCAGGTGAACCCCGGTGCAACCTATGCCCTCACCTTGGGTGCCCTGGTAGAAACAACAATGATTTAGTTAGATAGCGAACTGGTGTATATGTGCCACAAGGGAGCCAAGTTCATGAGACTCCCCCAAGAGGATAGAACTCTCCTTAGGTAAACACTCACCGTTCAGGACTTTTTTTATTGAGCTCAATTCGAGTCATGGAGGAGATTTCTACCAGGGACTGGGAGCAGCCTTAGCTGAAGCGGATAATGATGGGGAGGAGGCCAAGGTACAAGTTCAGAGTGAGGTTCCCATGGAGAAGGATCGGGTTCAGCTACCATCGTAATATATAGAGTTCTAGCCACCGCTACAACCACCAGCTATCTAAGCATCAGGAAGTCCAGTCATCTACTCTTTTGATCCCTATTCAAATAGAGGATGTGTCCTCCATGCTTCTCTGCGATCGAGTTCTAGGAGTTCTCAGCGAAAAGAGTAGAGGAGGCATGGTGTTTCATCACATTTTGAGTACTTGGGAATACATAAAGCGGTTATGAGCCAGATTCCATTTCACCATGACGCAGGTCTGAGCCCGGCTCCGCTCTAGTAGAGTACAGGCACCGGATATCAATCTTGGCACCACGGTCAGTTCCATCCATCAAAGGTGCATCAGTTTCCGCCTTATGACCTAGAGCCAGCCACCCCTTTAGGAGCTCGAGTGGATGCGGGAGCAGGGTGACTCCATCTTTGGGACTAGATAGGATGTGAGCCCCCTTGCTTACATGTTTGATTAGCATGAGGCGGAGATAACTAGTAGATTTCACCGCTTGGATGACCAAGTTTATGAGATGCGGTATGATGTGGAGTATTTTCATCGGGGCATGGTCAATATAACAGAGCGGATGAGAGCTGTAGGCATAGGAGATGGACAACCTTATTATGTTCCGCACAAGCAGGGGCATAGAGCTAAATGTAGTGGATGGTATTGAGGAGGTTGAGTGATTCCGACCTCTTTCTTACCTTAATTATATGCATTGGGGATAATGCATCGACTAAGTATGAGGGAGGGAGTCAGAACACTCCATGGATTTTTCCATATCTCATTCCTTATTTTGTTTGATGATGAACTACTTTCCCTTCTGTTTTCCCCGTTCTTCATTTTTGAAAAACTTGTTTTTGTTTTTCCTTTGAAAACATGTTTTATATGTGTGAGGGAACCTTTGATTTTAGTATTGGGTGTGTTGAGAAATTTGGTGGTGTTTTGTTGTCTTATTTTCCATGTAAGGAGAAGCTTACTTTGGGGAATTTTGTGCTACACAAAAACTAAAAAAATTGAAAAAAATGAAAAAGAAAAAATATATCCCGCAAAATCAAAATCCCAAAAAGGTTACTTGGAAAAAATTGGGAGCCCAGATATGTTGATAACCCGAAATGGTAACCTACACAAAAATGAGAGGAAAATGATGTGGAAAAAGGTTAGGGTGAGCATTGAAAAAGAAACAAAATGTGAGAAGTTTGAATGGAAACCCGAGAGGGTTCCTAGGCAAAATGAGATAAAATGAAAGAAATTTGAATAATTCTATGCTTCTCTTGGATTGTCTATTTGGTTGGTTCTTTGGTAAAGTAAGCTAGGTTTACACTTATATTGTATAACTCACCTTTGATTGGTATGTTGGTTGTTTAGATTATCTTAGGTTTTGGGATATGAGAGTGTGGGAGATTCTTATGTCTTAGGGGCTAGGGTACTTTAGGAATAAAATGTAGGGTGCTATGGGAACACCTTTTCATGCTAGTTTACTCTAACTTCTTTGCTTGCTCTTGTTTACTCGAGGACGAGTACATGTTTAAGTGCGGGGGGTTTGATGAGACGTCAAATGCATGTCTTTTCCGAAGCATTTAACATCTCTTTTGCTATCTTTTGGTTGGTAGTTACCAGATTTAGGTAGGTTTACACCATAAGGGGTTTAGAAGACCATTTTTGTTTTCATATCTAAATTATTCATTTTACAACCTATTTTTGGTCTAATGGATTTATGTCCTTACAAACATCTAGATTCTATTTTCTGATCTCATTTGTAAATCGCTTATAAACACTTTATTGTAGTTTAGTGAAGGATATTCGCAAGGATGACAGAAGACTGAAGGTTTCGAGTCAAAACGTGGTAGTAGATAGTTGCGCCTAAGAAAAAGAGCTATGTCTGGAAGAAATGAAAAAGTGACACAGACCGTGCAAACTGGCATGGCCCCTGTCACAGTTCATGTCGAGAAGATGGTGCTTTGACAACTGGTTGTGCAAACCAGCTGGCACATGCTAGAAGAACAAAGAAACAAAGACCCTACCATAACACGCATCTTGGAAGGCCTAGTGCACTCAGAGGCCGGGTACCACGAGATCTAGACAATAGGTCATGCAAACTAGCATGGCTCGCCCGCTCAAAATGCAAGAACAAGAGATCTAGTAAATGCCTCATGCACTATTGCACAGGACGTGCTGGCCGGGCCGTGTAATCTGGCATGGCCCATGCTAGCATGGTTGTCTAGGGTTTTTTCTTCCTTTTGGGCCTCTCACGAAACCTTTAGTCCCTCGAGATTTTATCATTCAATAATTCATCATTTAAGTAGTTGGTTGTAGGAAGAGAAAGATGCTAACTTCTCTCTTCATTTGTTTTTCTAGATCTATGACATTAATTCCAATGATGTCATGGATTTAATGTCTCCAGACTAGTTTATTTTCTTGGGTTTGTATTTGTATTCATGACTTGATTAGGTTTTATGAGATTCTAGATCACCCTATATTTCTATGTTTAGGAATATTGTGCATGATTTGAGGTTTCTATTCTTATATAATTTATGCCATGTATATATTATGATGAATCAATGATTTTATTCATAGTATAATATTGTGCTAGTCTAAAATGATAATTTGGAAGTGTTAGATTATTTCTATTGTAAACTTGAGAGTACCGAGTCGATCGTTATACTTTAATTCTAATTGGCTTGTTGTGTGAGTGATTGCATGTTAGGAGCGGTAGACTGGGGGTCACCATATAGAAATTCCTAATGGGGGAAACTTTGGCTACCCGATAATTAAGCATTTTAGCTTGTATCGACTAGGGTTGTGTCTAGATTCATCACTAGGAACTGATACCTTACCTTTCTAGGAATAGGGTTAGTTCCCATAGTGGAGAGCCCAAGATGTATTAGACACACTTCCATATTTAATAGGACCTATGAGGGCATGATCCTTCGAGATGAGGCTTGTTATCATCACAAGTGAGGTTACGGGGATGAAATACAGAGTTGAAAGGATTGGAATGCATCCCTAATTACGGAGGTGGCGATATGGTTTTGAAGGAGATAAAATTTTGTGTGTCAGACATTGAAATTCCCGGCCATCCCGACACTATGTGACATAAGCATTACATTAGGTTTATGTGTCTATATGTGATATAATCTATGATCAAATCTCTAATTCGGTCATGTTACTCAAATACCCCCAAAATTAGTTAATTGATATATTACTTGCCCACAAGAAATAACATATATTACCTTGATTCTACAGGGGTTCTTACATCAATTTTCAGCCAGGAAAAAACAAAGGTAAATGTAGCTGAAATAAAAAGTGTATTTTTACCTCAATTTTTTATTCGACATCGTCAGGTTTTAAGTGTGACTTCCCTCATAGCACTAAGACCAGCGATCGGATACCAGAGCTACCACATCGTTCAGCAAAACATCGGCTGGTGTGTCTATTTTATACAGTTATTTTGAGATCTTTATTGTTATTTGTATAGCAAATAAGAGGAGTTAATGAGCGTTGAACGTTCTTGACTATTCTTGTGTAAATGCATGAATTGGTTCAATTCTTAGACACGGTGTAATATTTATAAGTGTTACCAAACTTATTGATTCTTTGAACTTAATTCCATTAATGGGATACTTTTAGGCATTGAACGACTAAAGGGGTCATTAGTGAGGTTTATCTAGAGATGTCGAATTCACTCTTGTAAACTATTATCAAAGAAGAATGGAACATTTATTTTCACAAAAAGTAGTAAAGGTGTTGAATAGGTTATATGTTCAATGATAGATAGAAGGTTCGAAAGTATAAGTCAATTTCCCCCAAGACTCTATAATTCGTACTTAATCCCATTTTAGCAATTGTATGCTTTGTTAGTTTAACTTGCTTTTAAATTCACAACTTAGGAAAACCCAAAAAAACCCCCCTTATTTATGTGCTTTTATATGTATGTATATTTATATATCTAGCATAGTATTTATCATTATATGAGCAAACACTTGAGAATATACCATGTCTCTGTGGATGACCCCGACTTGACATTATCTACTTAGTGTATTTAAGAGCAAAAAGGGCTTAAAATAGTATCTTTGAGAGGTACAACGATGACCTCCCAAATTTTGGAGCCGCTTCCGGGGACAGGGCATATATTTGTAATTGTTTGAGAATTTTATGTATGAATATGTGCTAGTTGTCAATATTTGTTAGTTTAATTTTACTTTGTTTTCATTTGATCTTCGTTTGGCTTGGAGACGTATTGTTCAAGTTCTTGGTGTATGGCTCGTACGCAATATTCATCACAAGAACCCCTACACTTAGACCCCGAAATGGAATTGAACTTTAGAAGGGCTAGGAGGCTTTCATTGGAAAGTGTGAATATTAATTCTCCTAGTGACCATTTTGTGACATCTTCTACCTCAATGGATCAACATGAGGATCAAGAAGGTGAATTTCCACGAGGAGTACCTCAACATCTTCCCCTTCAAGGGAGGAACATCCCGGTGAGGCAAGTTCCAACGTGGGAAGCTATGGCTCCAAATCTTGAGTACCAACCTATGTGCATCACATATCCAGCGGTTGGAGCTCACAGTTATTTTGAATTGAAGTCCGTGTTGATTCACTTGCTACCGCTATTCCTTGGTAGGCAAGGGGAAGATCCAAACTGGCACCTTCTTGATTTATATATGGTGTGTAGTGGGATGCTTCCCAATTGAGTAAACGAGGAGCTTTACATGTTGAAGGCCTTTCCATTTTCCCTGCAAGATACTGCAAGAGATTGGCTACACTTTCTTCCACCCGTGAGCATTACTTCTTGGATTGAGTTGAAGAAGAAGTTTCTCTCCAAGTACTTCTCGGCCTCAAAGTCAGCCGTTTTGAAGAAGGACATTAGAAATATCATCCAATGGCATGAGGAGTATTTTTACGACTATTGGGTGAGGTTCAAGAAACTTCTCTGATGTGACGTCAAATGCATGTATTTTCTGAGGCATTTAACATCTCTTTTGTTATCTTTTTGTTGGAAGATTGCTA
>JAULKJ010306484.1:0-11229 GCA_032355405.1 Rubia balearica | reverse complement strand
TTTATTTTATTTTTGGTTTTTTAACTTTTATATTTTTCTGGGTGGGATGCTATTATTTCAATTTCTGCTTTCTTTTTTCTATTCAGTTTAGCTTAAAAGGGGCTAGGAATTTAAATGGTTTTGATTTAAGTATCGAGTAGGAATTATCTCTGTCAATACTTATTTTTCGAACATCCTGAGTTTGATGAAATTAGATTGACTTCAAATTTGATATCCAAAGATACGGTTAGGAGAAATCCAAGTCAAAATCGTTACATAAACGGATTTTTGGCGATACTGTTCTTTCTAGGAGTTAATTCAAATTTGTAGACTTTGGTCCATTAGATGTTTAGGCAAATTTTATTGTTCATTCAATTTAATTATGCTTTTCTTTTGGGGCCGAGTTAGAGATAGTTCTACGCTTATTTGATACTTCATTGCAATCGCTCCAAAAGGTAGTCTCGGGTCATATTTATGTGACTACACTAATGATTCGCAATGATAACCACTTATCCTTGATTTTCCCTTCTTTGTTGACATATGGTCCTTTGCTTAGTAATGTATTATCCACTAGTGCCTTTGTGTAAGCCTTCGGGCATCTCTATTTTTAGCCATTAGAGACCTTAGCTTAGTTCAAATTTAACCCTTTGGCCCTCTTCTCATTGCCACAAGCTTTTCGATTCGTATTGTAATATTGATTGGGGCTTATGTGTAAGCCTTCGGGCTCCACGTTGATGTTAGCCTACGGGCACCACTTTCATGTAAGCCTGCGGGCACCACTTTCATGTAAACCTACGGGCACCAATTGATGTAAGCCAAATTTGGCAACAAATGATCTTTAATAGAAAAGGGTCGGGAACCCTATAAACCCGATTAACTTTTTAAAAAAACATATAAATATTAAGAACGGAGTATTTTGTAAAATTTTGTTCATTTGGCACTCATACATTTAATAGCACAAATTATTATTTTTTGTAAATATCACAAATGCCACTAAGAGTATTACAATTGGTTATAATGTAAATCAATACATTATAAATTATAGAAACTCAAATACATATAATGGAAAAAATGTGTAATATAAAAGTTAATATAAATATTATAATTAAATGAGAGTTGTTCATACAGAGTTTTGATAATTTTACTGTCTTCTTTAAGCAGCAAAATTTTGTAAATACGTTTGGTAATTCCTTTCGACCTTTGGTTCTTGAATTTTAGATACACATGTCTTTCCGTTAACAAAAATTTCTAACATTTGACATTTCATTTCCTATCCAACCTACTGCATGCTTATTGAAGTGTCACTACTAAAAAGGCTTATTAGAATAGATTTGTGCTCCCTAATAGGTCTTGTGTTAGGATATTTCTAGTCTTATATCGCTCTCTCGTGACCTATTGTAATAGCTATGATATATGTGATATTTTGACACCAGTTAGGTTAATTGAACATGAGTTATTGCAATGTTGCTTTTATGCGGCCTATTATACCTACGTGGTTGCTTATGTAAGACTTGTTAAATCATATAGAATTGTAAGATATACTAGTACAAAATTGCTTGTTTACGGTGGTGATATTAGCCGTACCTGGCACTGCCGTGGTTCATACCCCTCGGTTAGATGGAGGTAACTTAACCTCCGTTGTTTTTCACAATCAATTATCTCTGTAATCGTCATGCATTGTTATTTCTCAACGACTGCATAATATTCTAATGTTGAAATGCCTCCAATCGACTGCAGCGTTGACATGCTTCTGATATTGCAAGTTCCTTCTAGTAATACGTTGCCATTGTAATAGATGGTTCTTCCTATATCGGAACTTAACGATATGGCACGGTGCCATTTTTTTGTATTTCTAATGTCCGAAGTTTTCAGTGTTGGTACTTCTTGAAGGGAGTGAGTTGGATTTTACAATGTCGGATTGTGGATTGGAAGATTTAGATCTGATATCAAAACTATTTCTCGATGTCTGTCAATATAGTTAGTTTTAACGTCGACGTCCATTTCAGAATTGTTGGTGTTGAATTCTATTAATGTCATTTAAAATAGCTCATGTGAACTGTGATTTTTTAACATATGTTAATCAGTCTAATTTTGGAAATTCTTTTAGAAAATGTTAGAATCCTATTATTAAAGTTCAAAATAAAACCTCACAATCCACATTTAATGAATAATACAAATAATCACCTTGACACAACAATGTCAAAACTATGAATCTAACCTAGATGATATCTCGCATTGGTCGCTTGAAAGTAGTAGGCGTTTTGTAAATTACATACAAAATTGAAAACCCTAAAAAAATGGTTAGACCAAGTATAGATTTTTATGGATGCATACATATTCACTTACCCGGTCTAAAGGTGGGCTTCGATAAGCTTTTGGTGGTAATCATGTATTGATAGAGATTGGTACAGCACAAGTTAAATTAGTATCTCGTGTATGGTGTTGTAGCGTCTTGAAAAAATCTTTAAATGAAGGATAAATGTTTTGTAAATAGTATTGAAGCAAAAAAGTAAGAGGATCATCTTCTATTGCAGAGGGACAAATTCCATCCAATATAATACTTATGTTTGTGAAATATTATAGACTATTCCTATTTATATGGTTTCTTATATTTAAATTCATGTCTATTAGCAAATAATAACTTGGATGTTACTTGTTGTTAATGAAACCTCAAATGAAAATATTTACAACATATTTGGTTTTCCATTGCCGTAAGAACCTGGGAAAAGTGATCTGGACTTTACTGCGCCTCAACCTTATACATTACGTTAATCAAGCACACCCCCATTTAGTGTTGTCGATCCATATAGCATATATTCATAACCTACGATATATATTTTTTGTCTGTTGATTTGTCTTTAATTAATGGCAGTGGTGAACGTCTTTTCACTCACCAAAATAATCTGCAAACTTTATAGATGGGATTAGCACAGTAGTAAGCAGAGTCGATCCCATGAGAAACACGACAATAACTATAAATAATACCCACTAATATAAAACCCTTTTGGTGTAGTTACCACGCCTTAATTTTCAAGAATTTTCTAACAACTAAAGATTGTACTAACAGATATCAAATATAAATTAAAATGCAAACTAACAAATATAAGAATGTAGAAAATATATGAAGAATGTAATCCGCTCAAAATAACTCATATTAGTTCAACAATATCGATCATTGGCACAAAGGTAATTCAATTCATATGCATCGATCAGTTATAGGACGACAAGTATTTGCTGATGTTGGAAAATGATTGTAAAAAAGTTGAATTTCATCAACTTTCGGGTTTCGTTTTGAATTGGGCTCGAACTAAACTAGAGTCAGTAGGTGTCGTTTTTGGTTTCTCCTCTATGAGTACTATGAAATCAACTGTTTAAACACTCAAGGAATATGAAAAACATTGTATCTTTATTGTCTTCCTCATGGCTTATTTTCATATTCGTTCAATGATCACATGAAACCTACCATTGGGTCTCCGGAGTCACCATCTGCAACTCCACCCACAATAACATCTTTGTGGATAGGTCTCCTTATATGTTCATCCTTACCATTCACCTTAAGAGGTTTGAAACACCTATGTTCACTCCTACCATTGCTAAAAGCTTTGGAGTTGTCTTAGGTGTTGGATGAGGTGAATGAGGTTTCAACTTTTTTGTTTCTCCCTACTGCATGTTAGTGTCCACGATAATAGCACAAGAATAATCCCTAGACTTTAAATCACTAACATTATGGTTGACATCCAAATTATCAAAACAAGTTAACTAACTAACTCAAGAACATGCAATGATTCAATAGCCTTATTGGGTTCATCAAGTTCACTAGCGATGCACAAGTGATCAACATCATAGCAAAACTGTATACCCTATCAAGAGAAAGAAAAAGTAGAGGCATGCTTAGTTTTATAAATTTCAAAACCTACTTTTTCCTCGTCCTCTAGTGTAAGTGTTCCATTGTGGACATCTATTTTTGTTCTTGATGTTTTAAGAAGTAGTCTCCCCAATAGGATTGGGGGTGTACCTCCATCATGCATCACATCAAGAAAATAAAAGTCCATAGAAAAGACTAACTTCCCTACCCTAACGAAAATATCTTTAACTACCCCCCTTAAGATTAGTTTGAGAGTGATTGACAAGTTGTATTATTACCCTAGTTTCTTGGAGTTCACCTAGGTTAATATTTTTTTTATAGCCCAAATAGTATAACATTAAAAGATACACCTAAATAAATCATAGCCTCTTTCACCAATTGAACACCAATGTGAATAGGGATTGAAAACATTCCGGGCCACCACATTTTTCAGATAGATTCTTATGGCACTAAGTGAATACTCCCCCAATTTTAAGGTTGAAGTGGACAACAAGGATTATTTGTGCGGTGGAGGGTTGACTTTCTCGAGATTTTTAGTTGTGGGTACCCATAGAAAATGGGATTATTCTATCTCTTTGTGCGCGATTTCCACATCACTGGTGCATTTCTCAACTTAGACTTCTTCTTTGTGTTCTTTCACAGTATTCTCAATCACATATTCTTCCTCTTGATCAACTACTTCTTCAGGTTCCTTCACCTCTTTCTTGCTTCGTTGTGTGATAGTGCTCACATTTTTCCTCGGGTTGAGAGGGAAGTTTCAAGTAATCTCTTAATGCTTCCAATAGACTCACGGAGTTGGAAAGTTTTCCAACTTAAATTTATAGATTCTTGATACTAGAAAATGTCCTTGTACCCAAATCCTCCAAGTCTCTCCTTGTGCACTCTGTAAATATCTCATTGCTCTTAGTGACTTGAGAAATGGCATCCATAAGCTCCTCTCTCTCCCAATTTAAGTTCCCTTATTGCATGTTATAATTGCATTCGCCTCTAGAGTAAGGTTTTGGAGGTCCCCGACTGTATTTTGACCACTCCTAAAGTTAGGACGGACATCTTGATCATCTCTCCATCGGAATTTAGGATGATCTTGGTAACGCGGGTTTAAACTATTTTCGTAGAGGTCTTGGTTTCTTTCCACGCCTTGGTTCCGTTGGAACCCTTTTTGTTGATCTACTGCATACAGCTTATTTCCTCCATAGTTTTATCCACCTTCATAATTGACGGCTTTCAATTCTTCCATATCATTCTCTTTTAAATGAGGGCAAGGAACCGTCGTGTGGTCGAGAGAGAAGATACCACAAACCTTCACATGCTGCACTTTTCCCTTAATAAATTTCTCCATCGTGGAAACAAGTGCTTGCACTTGTTCCTCTAGCTTCGGGGAGTGAGCATTCACCTCATTGTTGGTCTTTGTCCATGTCTGGGTACCAAATCGCCTCGTACTTTTTCCATCTCCTCAAATAGGCTTATGGCATCTTTCAGGCTCTTATTCACTACGAAACCATTTGATGTGCCATTGACCATCTGCATGTCATCATCACAAAGGTCCTCGAAGAAATAACACTAGATCACCATCTTTGAAAGGATGGTATTGGCAACTCGCCAAAAGTTTCTTGAAGCGCTCCCAATACTCATAGAGTGTCTCATTGGGATGTTGGGAGATGTTAAAAACTGCTTCCTTAAACCGACAGACCTTGAGGCGGGGAAGAATTTCTCTAAGAATCTTTTCTTCATATCCATCCCACTCGTAATACACCTAGGAGGTAGGTAATACAACCAATCCTTTGTGGAATCACGTAGAGAAAATGGGAATGATATTAGGTTATAATGTTCCTCGCATACCTCAGAGGCTTCATGTTCATAAAAAACAAGATGAAACTCTGACAAATGTTTGTTGGGGTATTCTCCGACTATCACGTGGAATGTTAGGAGACATTGGATCATGTTGGACTTTAGCTCACATGTTACGTTGGCAGGCAATGGGAGAAATATGATGCATAGGGGTTCATTCTCCAAGTTTGCAGCCATCAAATCCCTAAGCATCCTATTGTCCCCACTATCTTATACAGTCCTTGTGGAACTTAAATATTACTTTCCTTTTTCTATGTCGTCTACAATTACCTACATTTTTAGGCAAGTGAATCGCACCCCGTAGGGTCGTAATCTTGTGGGAGATTTAACCCGCAGAGTGCAAAGTGTCAACGATAGAAATTTAAGAAAACATGCATTTACGGTCTCATAATCCGCAGTAAGAAATCTGTGAAATTATCCTAATCGCATTTCGTTCATGAAGGCCCCCAAGGACATTTGATATTTTATTTCACAAACTTTTAACATTTCCAAAGTGAAGCGGTTGTGATACTCTGCAAGTTGGAATGACGCATCGCAAAATCACATTTTGTTGCGATGAAAATGTAGGAATTTCCTTGTGTGCGTCATTCCGTCATATGTTTTCACATGGTGGGGTAACTTAAAGTTCTTCATCGTCGTGAAATTTTGCAGGAGTGATCTTCTTTCTGTTTCACTATGACGCTCTTCGATTCTTCAACACGCTTTAAGTTCTTCTTGCGTTCAGTTTCTCGATAAGGCCTGATTTCTTGTTCTTGCCTGCTTCCTTCCCTAGTTTTCGTTGCATTGATGGACTGCATGTAGAGTTGCTACCTGCAGTTAGCTTCTAGAAATGCAGCAAGGCTTATTTCTCACGCTTATGCTCCATGTTAGGATATTTTTCTTTATTTTCGCTTTCCTCCCAACTGAGGTTGCGTTTGACGTCGTTGTCCCAGGGTCTTCCCCACCTGGACTTCCGTCGTTGTCCTGGTGTCCGGCTCATTCCACTCCTAGTAACTACCATAACTCAAAAAGAATTTTATTGAATCACCAAAGACGTCGCCAATGATGTAATTGTTTCCTTTTAAATAATGATACTTCTGAGGAATGGTGCTTGCGAGGTCAACACCCCTTTGATACCTGCAACAAGTCCCTGAAATGATTCTAGGGAGGGAGCTTTGATGGTTAAGTTAGTACTCTGACTTACAATCGGCTTATTCTTGGGTTTTCAGAACACACCTGACATTACCGTGTTCAATATTATTTATAGTCTTCACAAGATATAGGATCGTGGCTTGGACTATCTCGGTCTTGTCTTCGGGCACTTTTTTCACTATATTCGCAGTTAGTCCAATCATAGAGCATCGTGCCCTTGACAACGATAGTATTTTTGCTATATTCTCAGCACGTCCAATTGTCAAGCGAGTCGTTCCTACTTTTCTT
Source organism: Rubia balearica (assembly GCA_032355405.1). NCBI lineage: Eukaryota > Viridiplantae > Streptophyta > Magnoliopsida > Gentianales > Rubiaceae > Rubia > Rubia balearica. The sequence continues at coordinate 4,118 of JAULKJ010306484.1, read as the reverse complement.
GTTTGTTCACTCAGAACGTTTGCAAAGTGGTTTGAGTGTAGGCTTTAGTTCGCTATCTTATTGGACTTAGTGAAATGGGTCGGTATGTGTATGAAATCTATATACACCACACCATGATCAAGTTCCCTTGGTACGCCATTAAGAAGGGTATAGAGGTCTAGTTAGGATGCTACACAAGCGATCCAATTTCATATGAGCCTTTAAAACCAATCGTCTCAAGCATATTCCTCAAAGAATCCAGATGGGGTTAAAGTGATCAAAGCGTCAGATGAGACCAATACAAAATGGATATGATAGGATATCAAGTTCAGCCTCAGTTATCTTGATGAACGCCTTACCATATGACTAGGACGAGGGGAAATCATCAGATACAAGGAAGGGCGAGGGCTGATTAGCATTAAGAATGCCAACCTAGCTGACAACCAGATCAGGCGACTTGATTGCTAAACCTGATTTTGTCATCGAAAATTGAGATATCAATAGATCAAGCAGTAAATGGCTAAAAAAAAGAGTAGACACGACTATAAAATTACCCCCTCCATTCCAACCGATTCTGCACACTTTACATTTTGAATTGTCCCAAACAATTTTGCACAATTTCCCTATTAAGAATTTTTTTTATGTAGCATTTGACAAAAATACCCTTAAAATAATTGAAAATTACACATAAAACCTCACTTACTCCTCACCGACCCTCACCTCACGAAAACTCTCGCCTCCCCATTCTTCATCTCATCCCTCACATCTCTCTCTCTCAAATCTCTCCCATCTCAAATCCCTCACAAAACTCTCCAACATCGATTCTGGACATCAAATATGCAAATCCAGTGAAAAAAATTCCGAAAGCTTTCGGCGGTGCTTCGACCAACATCGCCCAAACCCTAGCCACCCAAAATCTACTTCTCTTCTCCCCAAGTCCTCACAGCATGTTCCTCCTCTTCACCAATACCCCCCCTGAAATTTATGAACCCAGTTCCTCTCCTATTCTCCGCCAACAGGGCTGCACAAATACCAATCCACTTCCTCAGTCACAGTCATCTAACCGCTCACCGTCGTTAGCACAAAGCCCACCAACCCAGCTGCGGGTTGAAGAAAGAGGCGGTGGTGGAGGTTAGTGGTGAAGAAGCGATGATCAATGGCAGGGGTGGTGGCAGAGGTAGGTGGTGAAGAAGCCAGGTTTAAACACAAGGGCAGCAGGGTGAAGAAGGCAAAGGAAACGGGCATTTTAGACTTTCTCTATCTGTAGAAAGGGTTAGGATAGAGGGAGTAGTAACTTATAACACAGAGATTCTACTTTTTGTTAGTTAAAAAATAATAATAATCTTTGTTTGATTGAGAAAACTACATACAGAATTAAAACACTAGTCCTTAAAAGAAAATCCATCCGTCCCAACCAAAAGTTCCTACTTTCTATTTTCGTCTGTCCTAATCAAAGTTTATTATTTTTATTATTTTCTTACTTGGATTTAGAGAAAAGTGTTTTTATAACCCTACCTAATTCACATAAGTTCCAATATAACCTTTTGATAACTAAAAGTGTAAATATTACCCTAGATATTTGATGTAAGTGCAATTTTACCCATTTCAGACATTTAAGGCTGGATTTGATTGATTTTTTTTTTACTTTCAACTAAATAAAAAAAAAAGTGAACTGTCTAATATACCTGAAACCCTAAACCCGAAATCATACTTTCTTCCTCGCAGAAACTCAAACTAGGGCCATGGCTGCCGCCGCCCCGGCCTTCGTCTCGATCCAGACCTTACAGAACGACATTGCTACAAATGTCATCCCTCCTATTCATCATCAAGGATTCCATTAGCCCCAACATCGTAAAGTATCTCCACGATAACATATCAAAAATGCTCGTTAGCCCTACGTTGTCTCTAAGAAGGCCAACCACCAGACCTCCGCAAAGTCCTAGGGTACTGGACACGCCATCTCTCGTATCCCCAGTGTTCCCTGTGGTGGGACCCACTATGTCATCCAGGGAGCCTTCTGTAACATATGTCGTGGCGGGTGCATGTTTTCCCCCACCAAGATCAAGCGCCGCTGGCATCATAAGATCCCGGTCAAACAGAAGCAATACGCCGTTGTTTCAGCCATTGTGGCCTCTATTGTACCTTCCCTTGTAGGCGGTGGTGGAGGTGAGTGGTGGTAGTAAGTAGCGGGGGAGGTGGTGGTCAGAGCTAGTGTCATGGTTGCTAGAGGTGATGGTTGTGGTGGCCCGGAGGTGGTGGTTGTAGTGATCGGAGATGGCGGTGGTTGTGGGTTATAGGGGTTGAAGCTAGTTGTTGTGGTTGCTGGGGATGTGGTTTTGGTGGCTAGAGGTGGCAGTAGATGTGGGTTGTCGTGGCTGGAGCTAGAAGTTGTGATGGCCGGAGGTGGCGGCCGGAGGTGGCGGCCAGTGGTGGCTTGGTGGTGGTGACCGATTGTTATGGTAAGGGGGTATGAAGAAGAAGAAGAAAAGGGCACTACTATAAACTAATGATAATGTAACACTTTCCTTACAACACTTATTTAAAATGTTAAAATTGTTTATAAAGTGTTACTTAAACTTTTGAAAAGTGTTACATAAATATTGAAAAGTGTTATCTAAATTTGAAAAAGTGTTACGTTTGGTCTAATGTAACATAGCCTAAGGTAATGCTTGTAAAAATGATACTTTAGGTGCTATTATAACACTTTGAACCTATGGTAACATTTTGACAAGTATTACCTTAGGCGATGTTACATTAGATCTAATGTAACACTTTTTAAATTTAGGTAACACTTTTCAATATTTATGTAACACTTTTCAAAGGTTTAAATAACACTTTATAAGCGATTGTAACATTTTAAATAAGTGTTGCAAAGAAAGTGTTGCGATAGCTCTAATTTGTAGTAGTGGGGGAAAAATAGGAATTTCCAGCTTCGGCCCAAAGGACTTTTTGGTCATTTTCGGTCTGTCAGTGGTTGGAAATGGCAAGTCAATATTGGAATATACTCTGGAGGGTTATATTAGCACCTTCATTAAGTAGTTTGGGTTGTTTTTGTATTGAAAATTATCTAAGAGTTATATTGGCACTTAATCAAGTGGGTAGGGTTAATTGGTATATATCCCTTGGATTTATATTTGTAGCTGAAACTAGGCCAGATGATTACAATGTCTCACTTATCCTGCCACATCAGCATGCATAAATGCATGTGCAAAAATGCAATAGGACCCTTTGGGTGAGACGGAAGGAGTATACCCTAAAAATGTTATTTTTTAAATTTAAACAACCGATAAGTTATACATGATTTACTAATAGGGATGGTATCCTGTTAGGTAATTTGAAATTTAAACAGATACCTTAATGCAATTCTAACTCTAGTCTAACTCTAGAGACCTATCTCCCATAAATTTTCAGAGACCTATCTCGAATATTTTTCCAAAGACTTTTCTTCAATTTGTTCCATCATTTTCCCTCCAGTTACAATCAACAAAAAAAATTAAAACATTCAAATATTATTTATCAAATATTTTTAAAATATAAAAATCAATATGGTCATCGAAATGAAAATCATAAACACAAGTTACAACTAGCAAAACCTCAACTGAAAATTATGAACATCCTAAACTTAAAATCATAAAAACATCAATAGAATCTTAATTTATCAAAACAAATTAAAACTATATCACCCAAAAATACTACAAACATCAACTCTCATCACCTAAACCTCACCCAAAAAATAAAAAACTTTAACATGAGGAAAAAACAATATAAAAATTAACCAATATCACCAAAAAAAACTACAACACATCAGTTCCTATCACCTAAACCTCACATAGAAAATGAAAAATATCAACATAGAAAAAAACACTATAATTAACCTATATCACCAAAAAAACTACAACGCATCAACTCCTATCACCTAAACGTCACATAAATATGAAAAACATCAACATGAGAGAAAAAAAGTTAAAAATATCAACCCATATAACCCAAAAAAAACTACAAAACATCAAGTCATGATGGAGATTAGGGTATGACTACCACCATAAATGAAGACATTCCACATCTTGATCAAACATTCAAGGGTTATGTTCGTGATCCTCTAAGCAACATGGTTGGACCTATGACAAGGTCTAGAATGA
>JAULKJ010306475.1:0-11231 GCA_032355405.1 Rubia balearica | reverse complement strand
CGACAATGGGAAATTTCTATATTACTATGCTATCAATTTAAATGTGTATAAAAGTGTAGGTTTAGAGGACCATGTGTCTAAGTAATGGCCAACATGTGATGAAGTTTCTAACACTTACCAAAACCTCCCACTTTGACAAAATTTGTCAATTTTATTGCAATTTAAGTGAGGTGAAGGGGGATGCTTACCAAAAAAAGGTCAATGGGTACACCATAGACCTCATTCCTTGGGGTTTTAACCAATTATTAGATTTTCCGTACAAAGGCCCGGAGGACGTGTTCCCCCCAAAAAATTGATGGCCCTTTAGATGATGTATATCATAGGGAGGCATTTCCCCTTACCTCTGACTACCCTTACGTTGATCCCATAGCCTGTAGTCATAGGTACTTCTCACGTCACCCCGCCAACTTAGGGGAACCAAAGAGTTTCAATTTGAAAAAATTGACCATTGATCAGCATATCGTGTACGAAATTATATCTAGGAGTATCCTACCCATATCAGGCCACATTACAGAACCCAACTATATGAAATTGATGATGTTTTATTACATCATTGAGGGGAGGAAAATAAATCTGGGAACTGCGATACTGAAACACATGGTTTGGGTGGCATCGTCTAAGAGGGTGATCAAGAGTCTTCCTTATGAAAACTTGATCACTTTGATCCTGAAGGGTGTTCCAGGGTTGGCCTTACAAAAGAAAGAGAGAAAGTGCAAGTGGTTCGACAAACAATACTTCACAAATAAAAGTGGGTGTCATTTGAGGGTAAATGGGCGCACATGACACATGATGGGGGAAAGACAAACATGAAGGCAAGAGTTGAACCTTGTAAGTTTTAAGTTGCTAAAATTACAGTTATGGAATTCAAGAAAATTTTATCTTACACTAATAAATTTTCTTATGTTCATCAGTTCCAGAGAAACCCGAGTCGCAGTTCATGAAAGGATTTAGAGATGGCTACAAGTGGGTTCGAGGAGAGCTTTCTCATATGAGAGAAAGGATATGGAAATTGGAGTGTAGTATGTGACCTTTGCAAAGCCATTTGGAGTCGACAGACCTTAGGAGGATGAAGGTGCTTAAATGTGATCGAAACAACTTCAGGTGCCTAGAAGACTGTCTTATTTTTTTATGGATAATTATTATAAATAGGCCTGTTATGGATACTTTCTACTTCTGTTATGGATACTTTCTTCTTTTGTTATGGATACATGTTATGAATATTTTGTGACCATACAGTACGCGTGTTGAATATTTTTAAGTTTGATTTGCATGTTCAATATTTGTGATGACAAGTTTTGAGAAGTTTATAATTTAAGAGCTTAAGGACAATAGTTTATTTGTGAGAATTAGTTGTTTTACAATAACTCAAGAGGATGTTCCGGGACCGGAACCTCGTCTTGTCTTTAGGAATACAAAAAAAAAAGAAGAACATATAGACCTAATCAACCAAATCCTTGTTGTTTTATTCCTCTTGCTATTATTTTTATACTTCTGTCTCCTTTACTTCATCTTCCCTCGGGCATCAACCCAAACTACTTCATCATGATCAGTACACCCAAAAAGACCACGTAAACTCAGATCATCCTCCGCAAGTGTTACGTCTTCGCCATTGGGTCCATTCTCTGCATACCAACCGAATCCAATTATATCCTCGCCTTCATAATCTTCAAAGAATGCTCTTTTGTCCTCAACAACTATCTCCCAACGGGGGTCCACTGGGTCTTTCACATAGAATACTTGGTGAGCTTATGATGCCAATATGAACAGATCTTCTTTCCAAGTGACTCGACTATGATCCACGAGGATGAATATGGAATCCTCAGTGTGTTGCCCATTATTAACATCAACCCATTGGAATTTAAAAAGGGGAACTTTAACGGTCAAATAATCAAGCTCTTAAATCTTAATTATGGTACAAAAGTAACAAGATTTTGTGTACATAGGATTGGCTTCACCTGCCCTTCCAACGTGAAGGGCCTCATATCACCCCGCTATTCTGGGATACACCCTTATCATTCATTTCTTTTGTACCAAAAGTGAACCCATTAATGTCGTAACATATATACGACAGTACAGTTCCTATTGGTTGGTCAGCGAGCCAACCGTTCCATGATACACGGATGATCACTGATGTCTATATGACCTCGTAGCCATGAAGCAAAGGTGCTCATATGTTGTTGTAGAAAACTTACTTCATTGAACTTAGGATATATAAATCTTATCTCCTCCATGTGGATCTCGATATACGAAACAGTATCTACATGGTTCCAAAGTACATAAAGGTGAGCCGGACACAAATCTTCCGCACTTGGGTTCATTAATTTCCCTCGTATCAAATCACGACCAAGTACTCGCCCTTCATGTCGAGCATTAAGATCACTAAAAGACTCAACATCCTTAAAAAAAATGGTACAAAACTCTATGACCTCTTCCGCCACATAACGTTGAAAAATAATCGTATCCGATCTGTACGGATTATTCACAAAATGTTTAAATATTTTCATATACCTCTCAAAAGGGTACATCAACCTTAAGAATACTGGACTACACAAATTGATCTCACTGACCAAGTGAACTATCAAATGGACCATTATATCAAAAAAATGTGGGTGAAAGTATATCTCCATTCAACATAAAACTTCAACTATCATCGCTTGCAACCGATTGAGTTTAGCTACACTAATGCTTTTGGAACAAATGGACTTGATAAATTAACACAGTTTAGTAATACACTGCCTAATGTGAGGAGACAATAACGATGTAATGGAAATGGCATTCAATTCTTGCATCAGATTGTGGCAATTATGTGATTTCACACCAACCAATTTCAACTCCTTTACAGACATGCATGAACTTATGTTAGACGAATATTCCCTGGGAACCTTCACACTACTAAGGGTCCCACAGAAATATTTCTTCTCTATTTGAGACATGGAATAACACGCTAGTGGGAGGTAACATTCATCACCACTTGTGACCAGCCCTAAATTGCTCTTAGTTCCCATTTCGACTATGTTAAGCTGAGTTTTTAACCCATCCTTACTTTTACCCAGGGTATTAACAAGGTTCCAACCAAAGAGTTACACACATTCTTATTAATATTGTGCATTACATCGAGGCAATGTCTAACATCCAAGTCCTTCACATAAGGAAGGTTGAAAAAAATGTAATGTTTCTTCCAACTACCTTCGTTGACAACTTTATGCTTCCTCTTCTCGAAATCATTATTAATGTCCCTCACTGTCTCAAAAATCTCAACCCCCGTTATAGGCAAAGGTTCTTCTCTGCTCTCCACCTTCCCATTGAACCACTTTTTCTCCGACCGCCATGGATGACCCTTGGAAAGAATTTGCCTATGACCCTGATAAACCGTGCTTCAACAAAAATAAGTATTCTTTTCACAAACAGTACAAGCGTAATGTCCTTTCACCAAGTACCCAGATAAATTTTCATATGCTGGAAAAATCATTAATGTTGCAAAACAACAAATCCTTCAATTCAAAATATTCTTCCGCAAAACCATCGTATGTTGTTACACCTTGGTTGAACAACGTCATCAAATCATCAACCAGAGGAGCAAGGTATACATATACATCATTTCCGGAAATCATCTAGGACAACAAAACATACTTTTGCTTCATTGTTTACCACGATGGGAAGTTATACATTACCACCATGATGGGCTATGAGGTGTGTGTGTGTGTGTGTGCTACTCATATTACCAAATGGATTCATTCCATTAATACACATACCAAGCCTCAAATGTCGGGGTTCCGCACCAAATTCAGGGTACAAAGTGTCAAGCTTCTTCCACTGCTCACCATCCGCACATGCCGAATCACGTCATTTACCGGACAGTCTCTTTTAGCATGCCATCGCAACAACTTTGCATCTTCTTTTGAAGCGAATACATTTTTCAACCGTGGAATAATATGTAAATACCATAAAAATTGGCCAGGGTATTTTTTTAGAGTTTGAAGTAACTTCCACACCAATAGCAATTCCGTTGCGCTTTAAATTCTACCGAGACTCACCAAAAATCCTACACCGGTCTCGGTCCTAATCCTCAGGGTCTCTCTACAGCATACAATCGTTGGGACAAAGATGTATTTTTCTTAATTCCATTCCCATAGGACGAAGAATTTTTTTCGCGACATACAAACGGTTCGGTAAATTGTTGCCCTCCGGAAGCAATGCCCTCACTAGTTCTAGAGTCTCTGTCATCCCTTTGTCAGTCCATCCAAATTTTTCTTTCAAATTCATCATTAGCAAAGCTGCACTTAAAAAGGAATGTTTTGAACAACTATACAAAGCCGTCCAATTGTAGTTCTGCAAAGCTTCTAGCACTTCCGGTTTCCCGTGAAATACCCTAGCAACATCCTCCACTATCTCATCAAACCCTTCATTTACATCATAGTGATCGGTTTCATGAGGTCTACCATCTTCTACCCTTGCATTGTCAACCTCCTTATGCCACAACCACAAGGTGATACTAGTTTGAAAACATTGGATGATGAGATGTTCAAGTAACTTCTTCCTACCCAAACACACATCATTCCTACAATCTTTACATGGGCAACGTGCTTGCACCACCACATTCTTAGATGCATGGTCAAACGCTACTACAAGAAAGGAATCTACCAAAGGAATATAATCAGGTGAATTTCTCAAATCTTTACCAATCAATTCAATTTGATCCATAAAAAACCCTATAATAAAGTAAGACGATCAACCACATGACCATCATACAACACAAGACATTGTTTCACAATCACAAATAAAACCAAATCATAACAATTTCAATAGCAATACTCATAACTTCCAAAAAAAATTCATCAATCTACCAATCACATATATATGACACAATTGAGGATGGGTTACATACCTTTGATCCTCCCCAATGGATTCTACAATATTTTTTCAACAACCTATGTAGAAGATTGAGTTTTAAATGATAAGAGTTTCTCAAAATGAAATGACCTAAACACATTTATTGTAGCTCCTGCAGACATGTTCCAAACTCGGAACATGGTTTCCTTTCCACAAAGCCTGATCAGAATTGGTTCCGGGCTAGTAAAACGGTCTGATTCACTATTTTGAAACTGTAAAGGTATTTTGAAATTCCTCACACAGGGTAATATTAACTTCCAAATTCGTAACAATAATCATTCCCTTCTTCTGAGCTCGAATATCGGTCACTAGAAGCCGGTTTGGCACAACTGCATTCAATTGTAACCATTTAAAGGCGGATATTTAAATAACTGCCTTCCCTCACTTCCCTGTAAAGGCGGTTAGTATATAACCGCCTTTTAACTTTTGAAAACCTCCTTCAAAAGGAAGACGGGTCTGAATTCAACATCTTCCGAGTTAGGAGTCTTTAGGGAAGACAGTTTTAAGATAACTACCTTTGATCAGTGGCTTTAATCAATCTTCCTCCACTAGTGGGTTTCAATTTATGTTCTATTAAATATAATTTTGCACAATGGAATTACAATATATGTGATCGTGAAATGATCATTAACACAAAAGGGACTATATTGTAAAATTTTGAATCAAGTCAAAAAAATTTGTAAAAACATGAATAGTTTATAACATTATATAATGGACGTCTATTGTGAAACCTGTAAACTCCACCGGAAGTGATGGAGCCATGCCCACGTACTCTTTGGTCAAGATTACTACTAGAGCAGAACTGGGGAACCCGTAAACTCCAAAATACACGTTCCTAGTTCGGACCTACATTAGAATGTGGTTTTAGTGATTTTTTCACGGAACAACCGTCTAATGGCGCCGTTAATGGCCATTCCTCTACTAGTGCATTGTCCTTATTAACGAAAAATACCAAAAAGCATAAAAATTTAAGCCCCTCTACTAAAAATCCGGTCACTCTTCGATCCGTAAATTCTAAACTAAACTAGAAGAGGAAATCCAGTCGTTTTTTACAACCAAAATGTTTTTTTCGTTAAGTGTATTGTACAACTTAAATATCTGTGTAGGAACTACATGTAATCTAAACCCATAGGATACTTGAATAAACGATCTAAATATATTTTTTTGACCAAATAATCCATCTCACAAGTCTGAAACATCCAAACACGCCAAAATTTAAAAATCTAGTAGAAGTCCTCAGGGTGGAAACGCCGAAAGTCCGTTTGTTAAAATACCTCAACTTGGATTTCCCCTAAACCACCCTTGGACACCAGATCAGAAACCAAACAACTTTTTTTAGATAAAGGGTTGCAGAATAAACCTAGATATTAACATGGGCAGTTACATCTAATACTTCAGAAAAAATGGACTCATTTTTATTCGATGGTAAGTAAAATATTGAAATAAAAGAAAACTAAATAAAGGTAAAACAATGAATATGAAAAATTAAAAGTCGCCCACCTTCAAAAAAAATAAAAATAAATAAAAGAGTCGTATCATTTAGATCTGACCATCTGAATCCCAATTTTTGAAACAATCATCAATAGTACCTTTACTGCCATTCCTTTATCCACAAAGACTCTATGCACCTTAAAAGTGAGAGAGATTGTCCAAAATGATACTCACTTTTAATCGACATTCATAGTTCGGTACCCAAATTTTAAACTTGTCCTTTAAAGGTACCCACTTTTTCCTTTATGTCTCAAAATGGTACCTTTCAACAAAAAATGGGTTCCAATTTGGATCAAAATTGTGCTAGAAAAGTACCCACTTTTAACTAAAAGTATCTTTTTGGGAAATTAATGAAATGTTGGTACATTTTAAAACAATTTTAAAATTTGGGTACCAAACTGTGAAAAACGGGTACCATTCTGGACATTTTCTCCACCTTAAAATTCTCTATCTTTGTCTTTGTTACAAGGAGATCATTGTGAGGCAATGCATTTGGGAACGCATCCTGTTTGCTAAATGTAACAGCTTCATTAACATACATAATTTTTTTTCCAGTTGCCTATTGTGATGATAGATACATTACACTTATTTTCCACGCGTTGTTGGAAGTAAATTTTGTCAATCCATGAATGGACAATGTCACTCTTTTTGGGCACCATCCATCACATCATCTGCCCATTTGATTGGTGCTGTCATTTTTAGCTTTGGCCTAGGTTGAGACTGGGTCACATTTTGAATTTTTTTGCACCATAACTTCCTGAATTTACTGGTGAGTACTCCTCCTTTTTGTACTAAGTAAATTGTCCCTGGCGAAGTTGTTCTTAACTTTTCGCTTCAGTTTGTTACAACTATTCATGTCGTGATCATGGTCTTCATGGAACTTGTAGTATTAATCTTTTGATCTTTTATCCACTGGAGCGCTCATAGGTTCTTGTTCTCAAAGAAACTCCTTGTAGTTATATCAAATTTCCTTTCTTCTCTTTTTGAGGGGTTTTTCCTAACAAGATGTGCTATTGGTCATTGCCCCTTTCCCTTTTTCAAGCATAGTGCCTTTCCCATTTTTCATCGCTTCTCTTCTTAGGGTATCTTCCCCGGCTCTTTTCTCCCTCATTCATTCTCCAGTTTTTTTGTTGTTGGCTTCCTCTGTCCGAATGAATTTCTCGACCATTGTTTGGATATCTCTCAAGTTGTCTGGCATGTCTACTGTGAATTTTTTTGTTTGTTTGTAAAACTCCCCCAGATCTGATACCATTCTGAATACCCCTAAGGACATCTGATACATGAGGTCTATTACTCCATACTTTCTGAAACAAATAGATAGTGATATTTTTCACCACTTTTTTGGGTTGGGTTCATCAAATATGGGAATGTCTTCATGAATTTTTTTCTCCAAGGAAAACCTGCCCATGAATGGATTCACGAGTTTGGCCCATGTCCTGATGATTTTCTATGGCAAACTATCGCACTATATGATTTAGTTCATGCTAAGAAGATGAGGAAAACCTTGCATACTATCAGAATGGATGCACCACGGAGCCTCATTTTGGTCTTGTAAGTGTAGGAACTCCTAGGGGTTTTTCGTTCCATCGTAAAATTTCAATTGAGTAGCCAGTTTGAAGCCTTTTGCCATTGTAAAATTATGCAATTCTTCCACCAGCGAGAAGTGCTCCATTTATTTTTATTTACTTTGTAGTTCCAGGTATTATTGAAATCTATGTGCTGTCCTTTCGCTCACTACTTTTCCTTTCTATGTGAGATTATAAGATCCTCTTCAGTTTTCTGAGAGTTCTTCTAGTTCTTGTTTGTTGCGTTGGGGAATTGTGTGTAGAGTTGCTCCTTGTGAGACTCAAGAAACACGATGAAAGCTCACATCTCTTTATATGTGTTAGGATATTTCTCATCTTATTCTTCCCTAGCTTCGTGGAGTCCTCATCCTCGGGCGGTTGTTTTGATTGATGAGGCTCATTGTTTAGCAGTAGATTAGGTGACCAATTTGTGTTTTCCCCAATTTGTCCTGTTTTTGGATTTTCCACCATAACTTAAAAGTAAAGGTGAAAATTCATGTCCCCACAACCACGCCAATGATGTGATTTATTCTTCTTTAATAATAGTGATGATCCTAGTACAAGTCAATCCAACACCATTACGCCTGGATCCTACAACCAAAGTCTCAGATTGAATCTGGGGTGAAAGCCTCAATGTATAAGTTAGTATTTTCCTTTACAGAATATAATCTATCTGAATGTTAGTTGTTGCTACCTTGATATCTCAAACTCGCCTTTATTTATAAGCCTCTCAGGCCGCCATTATCAAAGTGACATTTGGGATGAAGATCATTCTTATCGTGGCCATCATGATGAATGCACAATTCATAGGTAGTGTAGGCCACAATCTCTTGGTTGTGGCTCGTGTGGTGATAACTTGTTTGACCATCGTGGAAGCTATCAAATGATTCTTCATTCAAATAGCATTGGCTTTAATCTCTTGGTCGTGACTTGTGCACAACTATGTAATCTCGTATTTCTCAATGTATGTTCACTCTTTGCATTGGGAACATTTCTCCAGCTTTCTAAGATGACTTTGTATGAATTGGACCTTGATAGAGTAGATAGAGGTAGGATTGATACTGATTGATCCTATGATTGATCTTGATTGTCTTGTACATATATAGATTAGTCTACATTCATTGTATATGTATTTGTTGTAATCTATATATTGCTAATATCACAAACACACCAAATATGGCGAACTACCTTATTTCATGGTATCAGACGGCTAATCAATCATTTACTCAGTTTTCCAAAATCCATCATTATTTTCATTTTTCTCCCATCTTCATTTTGAGCCGCCATTAACCAATATCTTCAACCTGTTTTTTGCTTCAATGGAAACCACTCTATTAAGCTACTCCAACCTCATTCATATGATACCAATCAACCTGAATTCCGGTAACTATATGATGTGGAAATCTCAAGTTAAAGTTCTCCTCAAATCCGAGAGATTATTTGGCTCTATTGACGGAACTTTTTTTAAGCCCTCTGCTTCCGCCACCGGTTCAGCCACACCAGAATCTCCTCAGACCGCAGCTTCCTATAAATCATATTCCTCTCCATCCGGTGATTTTTCGGCCATGTGAATTGCCTAAGATAAAAGACTCTAGATCTTTCTCCAATCGTCGCTCATTGAAGAGGCCATGCTTGAGACCATCAACTGCTCAACGGTGAAGATAATGTGGGACGCTCTTGTTGCCTCTTTCGACAACTGCTCCGCCACCAGAAAAGTGCAACTCTGTGATGAGCTACACAATATTCACAGAGCCTCTGCCTCGGTATTGGTGTTCCACCATCGATTCAAAGCCATCCTCGATGGGTTACAGTCAATCGGCGCTCCGGTCTCACCCAGAGATCAGGTAATGATTTTTCTGCTCCCCCTTGGTTCTGGGTTCTTGCAGTTCACTAGTGTTCTGCTCACTCAGACGTCACTGTCATCATACTCGGATGTCGTAGCCTGCACCAGGAGTCATGAAAATTTTCATTAGACATAATATGGATCTAGTCCCGGTTATGATGTTTCACTAGTAGCTTTTGTTGCGTCTGGACCTGGTTATTCTGCCAGCTACGTGTGCACAGCTCGCCGGCGCGTGAATCACACATGCTGCCCCCGGTCCCGTCAACCACTGCACGTGGCTGTGGGGGTGGTTCTGGGCGTCCAGGATGTTCTGCAGGTGGTACAGGATCTGGTGGTAAGAAACGCTGGAATCTGAGGTGCCAAATTTGTCACAATTTCGGTCACACTGTTCTGCAATGCTCCAGGCTCATGTTGGCAGCCCAAAATTTTAAATCGGAACATCTTGCTGAAGCTTTCCAACCATCCATTTCACTAGAAGATACTGCCTCTTACTGGTACTTGGATTCTGGTTCGACAAATCGTCTGGCCTATACTTCTTTTGGGATGTACAGTGTTGTCCCCTACACTGGTAACCGCTCGATCACTATTGGTTAGGTTGTTCTATTCCTATTTCTCATATTGGGTATCGTCAATTTTCTCGTGATTTATCTTTATCTTATGTATTGGTGGTCCTGATATTATGAAAAACATGTTTTCCTTTAGTAAACTGACAAAATACTTGCATGTTGTGATTTCTTTTGATGAGAACTCGTTTGTGATTCAGAACAGGTCCACAAAGGAGGTAGTGGGTTGAGGTTGATGTGATCGAGGTCTTTATGTGCTCGAGAGAAGTGATGATGCTTTTGTTGCTCATGTTAAGGCTAATAAACATAGAGCTTCTTTTGATATTTGGCATGCTAGACTAGGCCATACTTCCAAATTAGTTATTTCAGTGTTAAATAAACTGAATCATGTTGAGGTTGTTTCTTTACCGCCTAAACTTGTTCTTTGTTCGCCTTGTGAAATGGCAAAAGGTAAAAGGCTTTCTTTTGTGGACAATCCAGAGGGGTACAAGCTGTTCTTAATTTAGTGCATTGCGATTTGTGGAGTACTGCTCTAGTTTTATCTAATAGTGGATTCTCTTAGTATGCTATTTTTGTTGACGATTTTTCGTGATTTACCTGGTACTATCCGTTAGCTCGAAAGTCAGATTTCTTTGAGACGTTCTTACAGTTTCAGAACTTGGTAGAAAATAAATTTTCTTGTTCGATCAAGGTGTTTTAAAGTGACAGGGGTACATAATTCATGAATGCAGAACTACAATCCCACTTTGCACAAAAAGGGATTCTTCACCAGATTTCTTGTCCATCTACACCAGAGCAGAATGGTAGAGTGGAACATAAACATCGCCACGTTGCAGAAATAGGTTTATCGATGATTTTTTCTTCTGGCTTGCCGATCTC
>JAULKJ010306464.1:0-10688 GCA_032355405.1 Rubia balearica | reverse complement strand
ATGATATCGGAGAAATTGGAGCTGTAGGAGTATGAATTGGAAAAAGACACGGATGAAATTCCGAGAATATGGCGGATTGGTCGGAGAAGGTGGGGGATTAGTGAGGGAACCAAAATTTGAATTGGAGAAGGCAGAGTATTGGTCGGAGTAGGTAGAAGATTAACGGGATGATGGTTAGGATTAATGGATGAAGGTTGGAGCATAGAAACGAACGAAAAACCACCGCTAGAGCATAGTGATTCTGCCGGAGCATGGGCAAAAATCGTCGGGATTCCGACTGATTCAGATTTCCCGGCGGACAGATAAATTTCTTTTGTGTTATTGCAACTTTGGCCACTGGATTTCAGTTTGTTTTAAAATTTTAACCCCGAAAATAAAATTATCATATTTTGACCCTGAAATTTAACCTAACTCCTATTTTAGCCATTGGTCTCACCATGAGATGGTCTTGCAGAAGACGGACTCATCTGAGAAAGTTCCAATGTAACCCTGACTTATTATTAGTTGTTTCAATCTAACCCTAACTTTTGACATATTCATGCCGATATACCCAAAGTCTGCAATTTTAATGTTGACCCTAGAAATAAATATATTGACCAGAAAGTAAAATTACAAAATTACCCCTTAGACCAATGAAGAAAAATTGATGCCCATTATACCCGACATAGTTGCTCTTGGATTTTCTTCTTCTTCTAAACCCACCCCACCAAAAAATGTCACTATTCACCGGGAAACACAGGTGCTCTGCCGGAAAACGCTGTCTATAGCATTTCCAACTTCACGTAATAGAGAACCATGCAAAATCACACTTAAATTTAGACAAATAAAATCAGCAACATTTTCAAAATCACACTCAAATTGAGACGAATAAAACAGCAAAATAATTGCACAGCAACATAATCAAATGAATTAAAAGATTGATTCTAAAGTGAAATCAAAATAATCGCACTCAAAACAATCGGACATCATTCAATAACTCAACGGACATTGGAGAAAGAGAACGAGCGCTAGATTTGGAAAATGGAGGAGGACGCCGACGTAACGACGGACATTGGAGGATGACGAAAATAGCTGTGGCGGACATTGGAGGAGGAGGACAATGGTGCGACGGACACTGAGGAAGGACGATGATAACGCGAGGGACACTAAAGGAGAACGGCGATAGCTGCGCGAGACATTGGAGGAGGACGACCCCATTGCTGGGCAGAAGTGGGCACCCCTAGAAAGAATCGGGCACCCCCGATGATAATCAAGCACCACCACTAAGAATCAGGCACCGCCAGAAAGAATCGAGCACCGCTGCTCAGAATCAGGCAACTGCCGCTTAGAATCGGGCATCGACGCTGGGAATTGGGCACCCGTTGCTTAAAATTAGGCACCTGCCGCTCATAATCAAACACCTCCAAGGAGAATCGGGCACCCGCAACTTGAAATCAGGCACCGACGGAGAGAATCGAGCACCATCGGAGAAACCCCATTGCCGTTAAGCCCCACTTTCGGAAACAACTACCACTCAAATACGAATCGGGTAGTATTAAAATGATATGAGCGGGTGCGGAAGGGAAAAAAATTTGGGGTAAATGAGGGAATGAAAGTTTTTCTTTTTTTTAACGAGGGGAGAAGGGAAGTTCAACATCAGAGAAGTTCAACGGGAGAGAACGAACAATAAAAGGGAGATGAGGGTTTTTCATCTTTTTCACACTTTTTGAAATTTTGTTTTTTAAAACCAAGGGTAAAATCATCATTACACCGAATTCCGGCTAAACAGCTACTAACTTAAAAGTCAGCCAAGTCCGGGATTAGATGAACACTTTCTCAATTGCAAGGCTATATTGGCACTTTCAACCAAGAGGTAGGGTAATTTTAGCCCTTATCTCAAAATTTTAATACTAAAACTAATATAATAAAGTGATTTTTTGTTATTTTTGGAAATAAAAGTGGATGAGTACAATAGTTTTGAAATATGTAGGGGGACTCAAGTGAGTGATAGGACGAGGGTGGATTTTAATGTTGTACCCGCCATGGGTGATAGGGCAGGTATGGGTATGAAAATTTTATGTGGACATGGATATGGAATTACCATAATCTGTACCCGCCCCATTACCATTCCTAAACACAGTTGACAGTAATTTGGCTTCAGGTCATCGGAAACACATTGATGGTGGTAGAACAACCGGAATTTCAATCGGCACGGTGTACAACTTTAGGCCGTCGAAATTTGGCTTTCAAGTAGAGGGAATCTTAGTCTATTTCAAAGTTTTTTCATCTCTGTTTTTTATTCTACCTAGACAATTACACTACTTTTCCATGGTATATTAAATATATGGTAATTTAGTTATGGAAAAATGCACATTCCTACATAGAATGTGAATATTTATCCCAATATGATTGGGAGAACTCTCGGGGATCAACCACTATAAAAATCAAGTTATTCATCCATTTTATTCATTTAATTCTCAATACTGAGATAGAATACTTTTGGCCTGACTTTGGCGTCAAACCTTCTTCCCTCTGCAACCTCAATGAGTTTTTTTCGCAGGTTTGGCATGGTGAAACAAGGTTTGATCATCAGATCACAGTTGGACATGCATAAACTGCAAACAACCAAAGCTAATAAGAAATACACTGAAATGAAAAAATGAAACACGAGTAGCTTGTTTTAGACCATAAAATTCATTGAAAAGAAGAAATTTTTTTATCATACTGCATGGGATATTTATCACTAGAGAGTCGTTAAATATAAACAGAACAACCAAGAATATTGAGAAAGGCCTTATTGACATCAAATTGATTAAGTGGCCACTTGTGAATAGTAGCAAGAGATAAAAGTATAAGGACTGTCAAATGTTTAACCACCAAGCTAAAAGTATGATCATAATCAAATCTAGGAATCTGAGAAAAAAACCCAAACAAACCCATTCATATTGGCAAGACAAGCTCATCAAGTTTTCTACGTAAAAGATCCTATCGATTCTAGGTGGAAGATTGTGGTTGAGGGTAAAGGGGCTTTCGTGGAGGAATATGAAACAGACGATTTGATTGGTTTTGGTACACATACTGTGATTGGATTGAATGAAGAAGATTTTCTCCTAGAAGAGGATCACGCAAGCTTGCTTGAGTTCTTGGGCTGCACGGACCACGATGAAGTTATATGGGTCGACAACCAAGGAAAGATGAAAAATAGGTGGAAGACACAAAAAATGAAGGTGAAAAAAAGAAGAAATATTGTAAGTTAAAAGTTTAGTGTTGTTTTGCCTTACATTTTGATAATAACCATTTCTAAAGAGCCACTTTCAAGCTCGGAAGCTCTTCGGATGGAGTGATCAATTAGTACTTTTGCTATATATCATAACCTATTAGCAAGTTCATTTCAATGCAATTTCAATGAAAACCTCACACATGTTAAGGTGAATCAAAATAGTTGAAGTTCAACTTCCTAGGAAGAGAAACATTAAAGTTATGAAATTCAACATCCACAATAATAAGAACTTTAACATCCAAATTACTTAGAAAATTCAAAATCCAAATTGCACATGAAATTTAACATCCAAATTATTTAGGCAATTCGACATCCAAATTACTTAGAAACTTTAACATCCAAATGAATAACAAATTTCAACATCAAAATTTGAAATTCACATTACACGGAAGAGCATCCCTCGAGGCGTGGCTTTCTATATTCTTTCAGTACTCTCTCATAAGCTCTTTGCTTCCGCTCAAGGGTCCATACACGCTCTCTCAATGGGCACACCGCATTGCGAACACATTTGTATACCTTCTTCATGCCCTTCACAAATTTAGGGCCGAAATCATCTACAAAACAAAAGGATAAACTATTACAATTACATAATAATTATTGACATAATTTAATGTGCAAGGAATGTAAGGTATTTAAATCACCTTTTTCAAGTCTACGCCTCTTGCTTGGCTCAGCCGCTGCCGGTGTCTTGTAACGCCACTTGTGATTGAGTAATACCCACTTCTTCTTCAAAAAGCACTGTTTGTCGAAGTACTTGCAAGGTTTTTCCTCGCCACTGAACTCCAATTCATCAATGCTCCTCAAAATTAAGGTAATCAAGTTCCTATACAGAAGACTTTGATTACCTTCGTCGAGGTAGCAATGGACACATATATTTTAAAATTGCCAACCCGGGATTAATTTTACGGTTCTCCATTATAAGGTAGAACATCTTGAGTGTAGCATAAGTAGGTTCAGTGATATTTCCTGATTTTGGAATGATTGACCTAGCTATAATCTCATAGACAATACGATCATCAGGGACAAGTTCATCGAAACAAAAAGATTCCGGCATACCAAGATCATGCGTTTGTCGATGAAAAATACCACACACTACATTCCACGGGGTGTAACCTATGATACTCAACATCAAGAGACCACTCTCCCCTATGGTAAATATCATCTAAAGTGCCATTATCTAGTTGTGGATATACATCCTCCGATCCTTTGTAGGGACAATCTATAATTTTGTTTATAATCCACAGGCTAAGTTCTATGTTGAACCCATTGACCTTAGTCCAAGAAGCACCCCCTTATTCAACCTCATGCAAGTTGCTATAAAATTGGCAAATTTCATTAAAATAAGTGGGTTTAATAATCATCAATAGTTTTAGGACATGTTGGCCTTCAATTTTTTTAACAAAATTGGCTAACCCTATGTTATGGTAAATGTTCAAGTCTATGATATATCTATCTATTAACTTGCCACTATCTCTTAAAGCATCGTACCTATTTTTCGATTGAAGAGATACGAACCTTCTTGTGTCATAGCCAAGTTCGTGCTTCGACCACCCCTTATTGATTTGACCTTCATCCACGTGCACCTCCTCTGGAATTTGATATTGACATTATGTTCTTACAAGACCAATAAAAAGACAAGTCTATAATTTGATCATATTGGGATCCGAATGGATATCAGAGCTCGAAACTAAGTCTGTTTCATAAAAAAACAAACGAAAAATAAAAGGTAAGTCCACCATTTGAACCTATGTGTCTCGTAAAGGACATCAGATCTCAGAACAGGTTTTTTGCTCTCGGAACAAAGTCAGTTCCATAAAAAATAAACAAGCAATAAAAAAGCAAGTCCAGCCTTATAACAAATTGCGATCGGAATGGACATCAGAGCTCGGAACAGTTGTTACGAGCTCGGAACTAAGTCTGTTTTGAAAAATACTAAATGAGCAATATAAGGTCAAGTCCACCATATGAACATATTGGGAATAGAATGGACATCAGAGCTCGGAAACTCCATTTCGAGCTCAGAACTAAGAATTTCTGGACTGGCATCCAAGTTGACAGACATTCTTCTGAGCTCAAAGTGTGTCTTATAATTTTTTTTCAAGGGACAGACAATGTTTCAGACTTGGAACTCATTCAGAAACTATGGTCACCTATGATACACCTATTAGAAGACAATTAAAAAAATACCAATTCCATCCGAATAACAAATATATGTACTAGCTTAAAGTGGTAACTAGCTTTAAATACCATAATTAAATAACAACTTTGCCAACATAAAAAATAAGAAATTCCATAATTAAAATTACAACTGTTTCTCCAATCAACAACAAACCCAAACAACATAAATTTTGAAAACACAATTTGTTCTTAGGAGCATAGAATTGTCAAAACAACATGAAAAGTTTTTAGTCAAGCATAATCTCTGAATGGCTATCATAGACTTAATTAATATTCTTCTTCGTGCTGCTTTTCGTCCATCACACCAATTTCTAAATAGAGTATCGCCACTAGCCTCTCCCGGCTCATCATCTTCCTCATCATCACTATCATTGCTAGAGTACCCGGGTTTGAAATTGGGCATGGAGTCTTTGTTGCTGAGTTTGATGTGGGGGTCCGTGGATTCAAAGAACTTAGAATGTCTCATTTCCGCTGCTGCCACCTCATTGTTATCCGAACTAACACCCCATTGACGCACGCCAAATATTTCTTGAACTTAGTCATCCAACCCCTTCGGGTACCTGCAACATCGAATTTAAGAGAACCGAAACAATCTCATTATAATCATGTAATGAGAAAAAATTTGTATGATAAATTGTTTAAATGGTCCTGCATTCAATATGTACAATGAAGCTTCCCTTGACCGCTTAGCGGCTTTGGCAGCGTTCCCCAGAATCGACCAATACTTGTACCTATCGTTATTTTCCAACACCAAATGATTGTGATATAACCAAGCCTCATCTTAGTAGTCTAAGCAGAGTGGTTAATTATAATGCATGTTGTTGAGTAGTATAATGTCCCGGAAGAGGACTCGTGAAGAACATGTACGTGCAATAGGTGGAAATTCACAAACCTTAGGCATTGATGACGATAAAGAGGAGGGATGTGGTGGGAGGGATTGCTAGAGCACATTGCAGGACATTATAAAGGATAATGTCTAGAAAAAAAATTAACTTTGTTGCTTTTCAACAAATTGGGAAAATGTTTATCGGACGAGTGAGTTAAATGGTCTAGTTGGGTAGGAAAAATCTATAGAACAAGGGTAGACATACGGTATGATAATTGGCACGAGGTTCCAGAAGAATATAAAGATTTCCTATGGACGGAGTGCAAAGTACCTTCAATTAAATCCGAGAATAGAAATTATTATGTTTGATCCTAAATTATGCTTTAAATATTTACTTTGATGTCAATCCATATTAAGAACATTTGAGTTTGATGCTCCAGATATGAAGGATTTAAAGAAAAATGGCAATGGACAAGGTCTCGAAGAGTTGGAGAGAACACAAATATACCTTATCTCGAGATTACATATTCTCAAGTAGGAAAAGAGATCCTCCATGGTTGATTTATACACATATTCAACCCGAAAGTTGGGAGATCCATAAGAGACGAGCCTTGGAAAATGAGGAAAATGTGAGCCCTATTAAATATAATTGTGTTCATTTAGACACATTATATTAGTTTTATTTGAAAAAACACGATTAGCTATAAATGTAGGGTACAAGGATTGACAAGCGGCGGATTGCAAAGGGAAAAAATGGTGGCTTTCGAGTTAATTAAGGTACATTTTGAGTGGGATGACCAACTTGCAATCAGCAGAGGAATGAACAAGGGGAAGGCAAGATCATTGGTAATGCCCATCAATGAGGAAGAAATCTACTGGTGCAATCTATTCCTAAGGAGCCGTCAGAATCGTAAGAGTGGATACGATTAGGATCCCGAGGAGAAATTGCCTAACGAGTGGTTAGCCGCTCTAGTTTTTTCTCATTAAAGATTATAAATTGTATTCTAAATTCCAAAAATGCATTGATTTTTTAAAACTCTTGCATAGGCTAAATTAAAACAGGAACAACTGAAAGGGTGCCAAGGGTAAGCACGATATCCTCTGCGAGGCGATAGATAAACCCGATCACCCAAGTCGTGCAAGAGGTGTTTGATCATTCTTATCACAAAGAGATGTGTTTGAAATTTTCCAGTCCTACAATAGGGCTAAACCATCCCGGGTTCATGTCTTGGAAAGTGAAGCGCTCCCATAATGAAAAAAAATCAGGCGACAAGAAATCTTGATCCATAAGTTAATTGAACACACTAGTCTTCCTGTACCAAAAAATTTAGCCGAGTTAACGTCGGGTTGGACTCCCCCATCTAGAGGATCGTGCCACTCACCTGGAGATGTGAGGTTAACCACATTCCTATTCTATTTCCTCCCAGAGATGAAGTCAATAATGTTGACCTTGCCATTATGTCCACAAAAAAAGTTTAATTTTTTGAATTTTAAATCTAAATTAATTTCATCGACATTTGTTTCCATAATTAAAAAAATCATTCTATATTTCACATTTGTGTGAGCTGTACGTTGATCAAGTGGAAAAAGTTAGGCCAATTCACTTTGCCAATGGTATTATACATGAATCCATGTGATATTATCAAACCATCCCAATTGGAGATGGGGTATCTAGGGTCTTACTGGAGAAGCCACATGTCCTCAAGTCTTACTGCCAAATCCAAATGACCACTACAAGCACGTGGGAACCGACCAAATACTTTTTCTCCTATGGCCTCGTCACCTAAAATGGCACCCAAAATGGTTAACAAGCACCAAAGAAGGCTAAACCCATACTCACAAGGGATAAATTTTGAAGGATTCACCACACTTTTTTAGGGTCTTGTATGATTTGATGGGCGGACACCAAGTCAATTTAACCTACTTATTTTCTAGCAATGAATGCATATTTGGCCTAAAAAGGAAAATAATTGCTGCATGGAGTGGCTTTGCAGGCTCGTGGAGGTGTGACCAACTCAATCAAACCCTAATGTCCATAACGTATTGTAAGTTCAAACCCTTTCTGCATTCAGCGAAATAATTTAGTTGCATTACTATTTTTACAATTAACATTTCTCTTTTTTTTCCTTCAAATGTACATGTATTATTTTTCTAATCAAAAGGTGAAAGCTTGGGTAGGGTATCTGTGCCCGGTGAAGACACAAAAAATTGGAAACACAGTTAAAGAGAGGATGGACTACATCTGTAAAAGTCTTGGACGAATGGATTAAAAAAAATTGTTTCACCTTACATTGAGATGTGATGGTAAAATTCCAATTTACTTAAAACAACATATTATGTGGATTATTTTTATGTATGACATTATTGTACGGACCATTGGAGATTAATTTTTACTGCCCCAGAGATGAACCACATTTATTGGATGGATCATCTACACTATCAACCTTCCTGGTTATTTTGTTAAGATATTGGATTCATCTGTCGTTTTTTCCCACCGAATCTAGTACGAAGGGTTTGGAGATAGTCGAGATTAAGATGTAGTTTTTTTCCAAATGTTGACAATTACTTTTAGTTCTAAAATTTAGAAGTTTGCTATGATTAATTAATTCTTCTCTATTAATTAGTACAAGAAACAAGCGAAGAATTGGGAGTGCGGGTACTACGTAAGGCTATATGCGGCAGAGTTTCTTCAACAAATTTATGGATTATCTTGACATCGGCGCCGTAAGATTTGCATTCAACCTTGTTTCATTGTTTCCATGCTATAGCTTCATTTATTGGTATCTTATACATATTATTAGCATTCCTAAATTCATAAAATTTTCAAAATGATCAGAAGGCATATTCGCAAGCTGATATCAACATGGCAAGGAATTGCTTGGCTAGGTATATTATCAACGTTCGTTCCACTTCTATTGGAAATCCCAACGTAGCGGTGGTATAACTAGCTAGTATATATGATAACATTTTCATTGGAATAGAATTTGATACATTTCTATTCCTATCTATAGATTGTTACTTCCCTAACGTATTTTATAGATTTTTTATAGATAGTGTGAAAATGACATTTTTTGTGTATCTTGTCTTGGTATATGAGGCTTTCATGTAGCCGAATTCTATTGAAATATCACAGTTTGACCATACTTTCCAAAAGGTGTTCCGATATCAGAAGTGATTTCACTTCTTCATTAATTTTTATCGTAAATCAGATATCTTGTTACGAATTCGGAAGACAAGATCCGATTTGTGTTCCGAATCCGGAACAATTTATCTTGCATTAAATGGTCCCAAACCTACAATTCACAGATTGGGGCAAAAATTTCATCTGATGCAGAAACCACTAGCCTTGGTGAGAGACTCGTTGCGAGTTCGGAATTCCAACGGGTACCATGTTCGTAACTAATTAATGGGTCTGACGGTTTACATCTTGTTCCTGAAAAATTGGTTTTATCGTTTTAGCTTTAACTAGTAACCCTATGTTCCAACATAGTCTAACTCAACCAAGTATATAAAGTAAATAATGCACGAGACACACAACTTAGTTATGCAGTTCAGTAAAATTCACCTACATCTGCGGGGCTTGGCCCAGTTCAGAATAAATCCACTAATCAGAAAGATGAAGTACAAAGTACATCATACAACTACACTTATCTTTTCTAATTCTAAACGTGTGGATTTTGCAAGATCCCATTACTACCAATCCGCCTTGATTAGACTCCCTCTGACCTCAAAACTCGTCAATGCTAGATCTCCTTCTCCCGAGGAATTAAGGCATATTTTCTGAACTTTAGCACACAGGTCGAGTGTGTTAGAACATACTCAGATTCTGGCTCTCAGCAAACTCCTTCTCGGCTAGAATGTAAAATCAGAATACAGATTTTTATCCATTAAATCCTTTTGTTTGCAGCCGTGTAATGTCTCTTTTTATAGTCCATAGCAGATCAGAATAGCTCAATAATTATCTCCATAATATTCCTATTCCTTATCTGCTTTTGAAGTATATCCAAATCCCATAAATAAAGGGAATTTCCTTATCTCATATATCCCATAATATTCATTCAATTCCAATTCCATAAAAGTAGGGATTCACCATAATTCCATTATGCTTCTAATTCCTGAATCAAATATTGCATAAATATAAAATTTCCATAAATAAAACTGATCGCAATATTCCTTCCGCAATTCTGCTTATCACGCGGTTCATAATCCAACATGGTAAGTTTTTCATAAGTTCACAAATTGTCAATCAATTAACTCATGAGATACACGTGTCTTTCCAATGTCACCAAATCAATCCATCACACGTGACTTTACAATATCCCTCTTTGGCATTTTGTGGACCCAACCAAAAAAATCCAACATACCATACATTTTTCCCCCCATCCGTGTTTTGGAGAAGAAAAACTGCAAGTTGATGCCTTTCTT
>JAULKJ010306435.1:0-11235 GCA_032355405.1 Rubia balearica | reverse complement strand
CCACCGCCTACATAGACAACGTACAAACAACAAACCAAACACAAGGCATAATCAACAAAAAAATCAGGAAGAAAAAAGGAAAAAGAGATAGCAAGCAATAGCCAGCATAAGCAATAAGCACACATAACCAGGACAAGGAAGAAAGACAGTGACAATGATGCAACAACTCACCCGCAAGCCTTTAGATCGACAACAAAATTGCAAAGCACCATCAGCAAGCAAAATGAAGGAGCTAGCACACTAAGTTGGGGATAACCAAGACGGTCTAAATTCAAGCACAAACTAACCACCCAACCAGAGAAAAATCAAAGGTCAAACCACCAGGAGAGACCAAGATACAACGAGGCAACACGACAAGCCAGGATAAAAGAAATCAAAATGAGGTTGTGAGCACACCACCAAAGGACCGTCTCATCTAATTCAATTCTGTAAAAAAGGTACACCCCTACAATGATGTAGAACGTAGTATGAGAAGATGAAACGCTAGGGCTTGCAACACAAAGGTTACACTTTATTAATCAACACAAGAATTAAAATTACATAACAATGCCTCCACTATTTATAGGGAACTGAATCTCCTAATGAAAAGAGGAAAAGGAAACTAAATCTCCTAATGAAAAGAGAAAAATAAAACTAAGTATCATAAGGAAAAGGAAAATGTCATAATTTTAATTTAAAAACTAGATTACCTAATTAAGGGAATGATATAAAATATATTAATTAAAGGAAGCAAATAATTAACGCCGTTCCCACTTATTTGTAAATGGAAATCCTAATGGAATATCATTCTCGTGGGGGTTGAAAATTTTTATCCCCGAATTTTTTGGTGCGTCTTCGTTCGCATCATCAAATCCTGACACTGGCGACAATTCAGAAATTGCGTTAATTTTTTGAATGCACCAACTTCTGCATGTAAATGGACGCCATTTTCCCACATCATTCCCTCATGGGTAAAGAACATTTTCCCTCAAATGAGGCTCGACATCATTATCATCAAAAGAATCGTAAACTAGAGTTTCTCTCTTCTTTACCTTCTTACCTCTATTTACCTCCATTTTTTTACGGTGCAGGTGTTGCTTTAGTCCCTCCAAATGGCTAGTGCTTTGTGCCAAATATTGATTTGTGCATTGGCTGATTGCTCGCTTTCTTATCCATCTTATTTAAATTAGCTGAATGTAAAGGATATGATTGCTCATTCTCATTTTCATAACAAAACCTCCATTGTTTCTCATCCCTTGCTTTCCTCTTGTTCTCAACAACTTTCCATTCCTTTTTTTAATCATGTCGATCATGAGCATAAGTCTCGGTGGACTTTACTTGTTCTCCTTAGCACCCTTCTATATGTTCTTGTGGATTCTCTTTATCATTCTTCTCATCCCTCTCCGTGTTCTTATTAAGCCACCTTTCTGTTTGACATTTTTCCACTTCTCACAATCTGAAGTAAAATGCCCCACATCATTGCATGCTTCACAATATCTTGTCTTGTACTCTATCTTTACCGGCTGCTCATGCCTTGTACCATTCACTCGTTTAATGGTAATCATCGTCTTATAAAGTGGGAAGTATCCATATTCACCAAAACTCTTGCAACATTACCTTTCCTATCACACATGTGGTTGTCCATGAATATTGGGTCCCCTAAAGCTGAAAATATTTTCCCTAATGCCTTTTGGTGGCAACAAGGTGGTGGTAAATCAACCAACCTCGCCCATACCGGTGCAATAGCCAACATCTTCTCTTCGGCTCTTCCATGTTTTGGAACTTTCACCAAAAATACCTTCCTTATGAACACATGATAATCACTCCATCGCATATAGAATCTTGATCCTTTGTTTTACTCAATTTGAATTTAACAAAACCATTCCCAGCCATTATTACAGTATAACTCTTGTTCCAAGTATCAGCAAGCACTTTAAAGTTACGAAGACTCAAAAATTTTCCAAGGCAGCAACCTAGAAAACCATTAAAAATACTCTCTTTCACCAAAAAAATCTTCCCTTTCTCAAGAACAAGGTTATCACACTTCTTAATTTTCAGGTTGGATGGTTAAGGGGCCTGACACCTTTTTTCAAAATTTCATTCCATTTCAGTGTCTACCTCGACATTATTTAAGGTTGCATTTGAGCATTTGGCCGAGTGGGCTGCATATTGTCATATCGGATTGCCCAAAGTCAGATTATGACAATTATCCATGAATATTCATAAATTCAGCATGCAACCATGTTGGGGATCGAAATGGCTCTGATACCAACTGATGTAGAGTGTAGTATAAGAAAAATGAAACACTAGGGTTTGCAACACAAAAGTCAACTTTTATTAATCAAAACAAGAATTAAAATTACATAACAATGCCTCTACTATTTATAGGGAATTGAATCTCCTAATGAAAAAACAGGAAAAGGAAACTAAGTCTCATATATAAGAAAAAGGAAAATATCTTAGTTAAAGAAAGCAAACTAGATTACCTAATTAAGGGAAAGAAATAAAATACTTTAATTAAAGAAAACAAATAAAATGTCATCAACGCCAGTCTCACTTATCAAAAAATGCCAACCCTAATGCCACATCACACAAGATAACCACCTCACAAGAATATAGATTGATGGATAATTTAAAAGGTTATGGTATGCTCGCACCACCATAGTAGAAGACGTAGTGACAAGCATCGTTTAGACACGGAAATAGGCACGCTAATAATACACATGAAGGAGGGATATCCGGCAGAGTCTTGCTCGTATCAACACACATATTACATACTATCAATGCAATATTAGTATATATATCGAGAAAGTATCTTTTCTAAAAACATTAAATCCATATAAATAATACAACAAATACAAACTCATCCCAACTTAAAAATCATGGAATCACAAACTTGTTACACTCTTAAAACCCTATTTGCCTGCTAGCGAGACTATAAACTACCCCGGAGGAAATAAGATGATGGCTTATTCATCCCTTTCCATCTTCTATAACTATTTTCCCCCAATAAAGGGACATTATCCTCCTAATATGGTAGGTAACCTACCATTTTGAATTACAGATATCATGTTTACGAAATATAGTCACCGCCTATACTACGCATTCTCCTCTCCCAACTACCACCTAGAGAAGACTTGGGCATTAATCCAATGAGATTTCTCCCCCTTGCTCATTGAATGGGCTTCTGAGATGATGTCATGACAACATCATCCACGTCACGTCCATATTCGATAATCCCATCTGCCAATCCTTCCCAAACCTATAACAAATACTTACAGTGTGTATCAATGATCTCAGGCCAACACATGAATAACAAGACTTGCACCCCAAACTATGTGGAGCAAACGCTTCAACCAACTCTGGGCACCACATAGAAATCATAAAACACATCACCATCACCCATGGATAATATCTAACACACTAAAAAACTACTCCCCCAAAATACTATTACACAACCACAATGCGTTAAATACTCTAATAACAACCCCTTATATAAGCACAACCTGGCCTCGTGTATGCAACCTTCCATACTTGAAACACTTGAAATGGTGCATTCAAGCGCTCCAAAAAAATTGGCTAGCCAAATAATCAGCCTTAAGACACAGAACAACAAATTATTCTCAACATAAAAAGAATCTATATAGTTCATACCAGCGTGGCAATCTTATCCATAAACCAAAGCCCACTCCATATAGTAACCTTACTGACAGCTCATACCAAACATCCAACCTGGAAACATCACGTAGTGATAACTTCCCACATCCGCCCCTCCACATAACAACCTACACCCTAATAATATTTGTCATCTCGAATGGCATAAGTAGGCAAAGCACCTACGAAGTCTATCGGGAACAAAGACACCTCATTCTCGCAACAAGCACAAGAACACGGCTTCATATACGCCTGGGAAAATCCCAGCAATAACAAAAGTGAAAATCTCCTGCATTTCTCGTTGCGAACCCAACCCTCCCCTTATACACCAACCCTAAGAACTCTAAACCCTAAAGTTAGAGTACACAAAAGTCATCATCATGGAAATAGGCCAAAAAAAACTTAAAACACTTCGCAGTATAGAACTTGCAACCTCAACCTAGAACGGTTGCAAGGAGATTGTCCACAACTTCGCTTACGCCTGGAAAACCACCAGTCAACGACATAAGTGCTCAATCATCGGGCGTCCTAACAAGGAGGTTCTAAAATCCATTCCATGAGACTTACTTTATCAGCTAAAAACATCGCTAAACTACCACTTATTCAATCCACCCAAGGCCTAAGAAATACCCAAATATAGGGTCCAGCACACTACAAATAGAAACGCAACACCTCGACTAGAAACCTCCACATTCTTAGGAACCAACACCATTGGGACATCACAACCCCAAACCTTAATAAAACCTCCAAAACACACCTCAACTACAAAAGCACCAAGTTAAACGCCAACCAGGGCTTTGTAAAACCACAATTTTAAAAATATATGAACAACAACAAACACAAATAAATATCATAACAAAAAATAATTTGAATCTACACCTGCTGGTGGATATCTCCATTGACAAAAAAACACATAGTCTAAGCTATACGAGAACCCCCCCTCATGTCCACTACCCGACCTGGTGGCAACGTTATTAGCCATTTTTTCATTGTTTCCCTTTAGCTCACTAGTATAGCCAAATGTCCCAGTCGGCTGATTAGGTTGATACGAAGGACTAGCATCTATAGTAGTCCAACCACCCCTTTCTCTAGGTACTTGGTGAAGTACCCCAGAGTTGTTTTAATGAATATCCAAGAGTGCTAATCAATTGAAGATAAAGATTTATAGTGTTTCTCCCTTACTCACTTCTAATTATTAAAAAAATAGACAACAATAAGCTAGGGTGTCGTCCACAGAATCTAAGGGTTTAAAATATAGGGTCAAGAAGTTGACACACGGATGTCTCCCTGTATATGTGTTAAAAACATGGGGGTTTTGTTTTGAAATGATTAATCTACAAATTACAAGCATAAACTACAAATACGAGATAGAAATAATAGGCCCTGGGGGTATTTGCATCACATGATTAACTATAAGATTTGATCCTAGATCCTATTCACATATAAGACATATATATATATATTATATCCAATGTTTTTTCACAAGATGTAGAGACATTGATTCTCAGAAAACTCCCTTGGGTTTTCACACCGTGGTTCTGTCTCCTCCTTAAAATATCACCTCATCTATGTATAGCTATAGGTGTGCTTTTACTACCACCTCTAACCCTCAATCCCGAGATTAATAAACTCATGAACGCACACAATAAATTAAATCCAAGTGTGGCATGGATCACCAATACCTACACCGTGAATACCCATCCTAAGCTCATCTTGTGCCACTTAGGACATTAGTAACTCATTATCTAGATGTTACACCTTCAGGAATCATCTTACGATCCCAATCAAGTTAGTAACATCACCTGACCCATTTTTGCAAATTACCACGCTTGTTGCATGTAAAATATCCCAACATGAGATAACATATAATCTAATCCATGACACATGTGTCTTTAACGACTTCATGATAACATCTCTCAACCAAATTGACATAAAAATGTAATACTCCCCGGTTCACTCCCGAGCTTAGCACTAAATCATGCAAAGAAATAAACTAAGTGTACATCTTAATCTCATTCTTAGCATAATCATAGCAAGAAGCATAAAGTACAAATTAAGCATGGCAATCATACCATTAAAATATAAATGAATCCAAGTACTCATTAAGCTACAAGAACCAAACTCACGAAATTATTGGGTTTAAATTCCATGAATGAGATGATATGAATGGGGGCGGGGAGAGAGAAAGAGAGAGAGATGTGTTTGAGAACTATTAAGATCTATCTCCATTTTGAAACTAATGGATAAGGACTACTTTATATAGTGAGAGGATAAATAAAGCTAAAAACCCACTGGGGAAAACCCTAGTCAATAGGGCGGCACAAACCGTGCCAATAACTGTAGGAATGAACCGTGCATAATTGAACGACCATTTCTCTGGGACTTATTTTTCAGCTTATGAGCAGAACGAACCGTGCATATTTGAGCGGTCAAGGTCTTCTGATTTGGTACGAACTGTGAATGTTAGCACAATTCATTCACCGGGTCTTCATCTTCTTGGCAGTTCCCGTGGCACAAACCATGCCCAATAATACTTCTGGTTAGCCTTAAAGTTTTTTCAACTTTTGCCTTTTTCTTCTTCTTCTTCTTCTTCCACTTCCTTCAATATACTACCATTAGGTTCAGTGGCCTTTAATCTACTGTCATTCTTTCGAATGACCTTCTCCAATGAAGAATATCCACTGAGCTCACAAAAATGCATACAGTGGAGGAAAATCCCCATTAGGCTACAAATATTTTACATAATAGAGAAGTTAACATCGAAAACCAAACAAGATGGTTTTAACTCTTTATCATGCAAAAAACCTATAAACTTAACCATCCACCAACAAAAGCAAAGAAAAGAGGTGTTAAATGCTCTAAGAAAACATGCATTTCCCGTCTCATCAAATCCCCCACACTTAAACCTTTACACATCCTCAAGTAAATAAGAACAAGAAAAGATCTAAGGGTTTCCCAAATAACACCCAACACTTTATTCCTAGGACTACTCTAACCCAAAACACAAGAGTAACAAAAACTCTCATATCCCAAATTAAGATGTCCTAAACCAACCAAATCAAGCCAATAATTAATAAGAATGAGGTATGATACTCCAAATAAGAATAAGAAGATATCTTACTTTATGCCCAAAACACTACCAAAAAGGCACAAACAAGAGAAGCA
Organism: Rubia balearica; assembly: GCA_032355405.1. Taxonomy (NCBI): domain Eukaryota; kingdom Viridiplantae; phylum Streptophyta; class Magnoliopsida; order Gentianales; family Rubiaceae; genus Rubia; species Rubia balearica. The sequence continues at coordinate 4,437 of JAULKJ010306435.1, read as the reverse complement.
TATAAAATTTTCAAATTTTCTCTTATTTTCTCTCATTTTGCCTAGGAGCCCTCTCGGGTTTTCACCCAAACCTCTCTTTTCTTTTTAGCCTCACACCTTACCTTTTTTCCACACTTTTAAGGCCTCTCATTTTGTATAGGTTGCCCTTTTAAGTTTTCAACCTACTCGGGCCCATTTTTTCCCAAGTCGCCCTTTCGAGTTTTCAACTTAGTGGGTTCTTTTTGTCATTTTTCCATTTTATCAACAAGGCATAACATTCTCCAAAAGTGAGCTTCAAATTACATTAAAAGAAAGAAAAACACATTAAGAGACTTTTTTCAAAATTTTAAGTATCCTAAATCTCTCTCCCCCACTCTTAAACAATGCATTGTTGGCAGTGAATACAACTAAGTAGAATCAAAGCGGGGTAAGAGAATATAGACGCTTACTCTCAGGACTATAAGGGTCCGCTCCTCACCATCGGAATTCATGCCTCCTATCTCACTCCTTTTGCCTCAATTGTTGCCTCACTTTGGGATCAATGTATTGGAATCCTTGAAGATTGGATGTTTGCATACTTTCCAATAATCGCTCCATGCTCTCCTCTTGGACATTGGCCTGTTGGTCCACAAAATAGAACTCCTCGTGAACCTTTTGCTCTAGAGAGAAATTTCTTTTCCCCCAACTCCTTCGTTAATATTTATAACTTTCATGATTGTCTATTGAAGGGAACAATGGATTTCCACAAAGTCATTGGCTTACCTTCACATCCTTAATATAAAAATGACTAAATTGTTTTTTGGTCCCCAACATATTTCGCAATTCCATCTCTTGGTCCCCGATGCCAATACCACATACATTCGGTAGCCAACAAATACAAAATAATTTGTTTGGTTTCCAAAACCAGATTCCGGGTGATTTTCAGGTAACGCTTAGCCAGAATTACATGAAAAGACACTTATGCCCCTAAGAAAAAATGAAAAACTAAAAATAATTTAAAATTACTGCCGCTGGAGTAGCGTGGGGCGGGGGGGTCACCCATCCATAGCCACCGTAATCCGTACCACCGCTGCTCTCCTCACTCATCGCTGTTGACTCATTGCCGTCACCTTGTCGCTATCGTCTCATCGTCGTCGCTTCGTTTCTGTCACCTCGATTCTAATTGCAGAGACTAAGGGTTTCAACTTCCCCACTGCCTCATCACCGTCACTTCAATTCGAATCGCAAAGACCTAAACTTTCAACTTCACCATCGCGTCATGGTTGTCTCGTCATCTGCAATTCCTAACGGTTGCCTCACCGTCGTCGATGGACCCTAGCTGCTTGTCGATCGTTCTGCAACCACAGCAGCGGAGCTCCTCTTCTTCATGACTCTACAACCACAACAATAGAGATCCTAGGCATCATGGGTTCGGTGGCGGGTTAACGAGACGGTGGATTTTAAGTCTCCGAGAGACACCAATGGCCACCTCCGCTGGGATAGGAAAATTATTGAATAAGTTTTTTTATTTAGTGAAATTATGAAAATACCCCTGGCCATATCGGAAAATAATTATGGTTTACCTGAAAACCACCTTTGGGGACCAAACAAATCATTTTGTATTTGTTACTTACCGAATGTATGCGGTATTGGCATCAGAAACCAAAAGATGGTATTGCGAAATATGTCGGGTACCAAAAAAATAATTTAGTCTATAAAAATACCTCCTCATCCACATCTCACAGTTGGTGGGTACATCCTTCATAAGTTGCACCCTGGGAACACTGGAATAAAACGTAAACAACTCTTTCCTTCCCGCACTTCACAAATGATAAAATCTAGTAAAGTCAGCCACCCTCACCAGCTTATCATCATGTTTACATACCTCAACCTATCCACTCATCATGGCCACACCCCTCGGATGAATCTGGGTAAAAGCAACCCCGTAAGCCTCCAACACACCCCTCACAAAATCCGAGATGGGTAGGATCAACTCATAGAGTAAAAATGATCATTTATACTAAAATAGAAGGTAGTAGGATTCCACACCCTTTCACCAACAACAAATAACCTAATATCACACCCATCCAAAGACAAGTGGCATTGCTTCAAAGCCGCTTTCGTTGCTTTATCTTTATCTTTCACATCCTAACCATCCCCTTCCTCAATCACTTCATATTCCTCGATCGCCTCATCCATGTAAAGCGCATAATTACGTGCCACTCCACTATCACCCATGTTAGTTCGGGAAATCGAGGATTAGTGTTCATTGCAAACAATTACCACATTTGCATAAAAATGGGATAAGATCAAACAATTACCTTCAATTGATAATGACTCCAACAGACAACCACACAAAAATCCTCTAATAATGTACAATCAAATGAAACAAGGTAAGTCTGTTCAACACATCCATACCCATTTATATACAGATCACAGATCCCAACATACAAAGTAACTTTTCAAAAACACATATTTTTTAGGTAATAAGTAACTTGTGTTAGCTATGAATATAAGTCGTCACTCAATAAACGTGATCCAAAATGATTACTCAGCACACACTACACTTGCATATCAATATTTCCCTTGATCTTTGGGACGACATATCCCATCTCCCAAAGATAAAGGGATGCTCATCGTCATGCAAAAAATACCACATCAAAATTAATTAACCACCATTTTTTCCTTCTTACCCACAAAGTCATACATAGCTCGACGCTAGCATCACTATTTTCGATCAAACCCAAAAAAAAAATATTTTGCCTCCAACCCAAGGAAAATTACATACTTTGACCAATCAAAATCCTTTCCGCACTATGCTTTTTATAACTTCATGATTGAGGAGCTTATGGTATATACCTAACCTGCGAAACCCTAAGAAAAAGGCCTAACTCACTGCAATCAACTCTCTCACCATCCGGGGGGTGAGCCAAGTCCAGCTTGCTGCGAATAACCAACCCTGGAGAAAATGCAGGAAGTGTCACTCGTCACGACACCCTCTACTAGACCACAATCTAAAAGAGTTAAACACATTACGTGAGCCACGATCATGAGGCTTATGACTAAATACATACATCACTGGTCCAGGTAAGCAACTCGACATATACGATACCCCTTAATATTTCCCAGACTAACTTAGACATCAGAACTTCTCCCCGGGGAGACCCCTCAGGAACTCTCTTGCAGACACCTAGAAGAGTGGAACTAGCGAGACTGATCCTGAGGTTTATCATCATCTGGAAGAATTTCTCTGCATCAGTTGGTGAGACTAGAGGTAAAATATATAGTTTACAAGTATTATATAGAGATTGAGTTTTAAATATAATTTTCGAAATGTATGTGGGAACAAGGAGGGATGTAGGTGTAAATGCCATATTTTGGGTTCTGGGGCAAAAATAATTGAGAAATTTATGATTCCGGGTCATAAGATTTGGCAGGTCAAGAATCCAGGTCGAAAAAACTCGTAGGTCAATTTTTTTTTCTCATTTCCGTGCAATTGATATTTCAAATTCAGTACATGATATTTAAATAATTAAACCTGTTAGAATATTTTGTTTAAAATAAAATCATGTGTTTTTCTACCATAATTGATGTTTCAAATCCAATACGTTATGTCTCAACCAAACCTTGTAATGTTACATTAGATTTTTGTCATAGAAAAAATCATGTGTTTTAAACTTAAATTTGATCTTATGAAGTAAAATCTTGTGTTTATATGTTAAGTTTTCTACACTTTACTTGACACAAATTTGAGATATTTTATTATCGTTCTTTTAAGTTCAACATATATTTTCACTTTGATTGATGTGTTAGTTTTTGAACATGTATGTATATTAATTAATATTGATGTTTCTTATTTTTTAATATTAGATTTTTATTTATTGTAATCTTGATTTTTCAGTATTGTGAATCAATTTTTTAAAATTTTAACATTGATGTTTCTTATATTTGAATATTAACTTTTTATTTAGCATATTATTGATGTATCAGCAGTTTGAATTAATTTTTAAAATTTTAATATTGATGATTATTATTTTTTTATTATTATATCTTGTTAAAGGTATTCTTGTTTCAATAGTATGAATTAATTTTTAATTTGTTAATATTGACATTTCCTATTTTTGAATATAAAATTTTAAATAATGTCTTGATGTTTCGAAGTGATTTTAAATATTTTGATATTGGGCTGGGGAACTAATACAAATACCATACTCACTGATGTAAGTTTTTTTTATTTTTTTTAATATTAATTTTTTCCCGACGTCGGTATCACATTCTGGTGGACACTTTGATATTTTAAAATTGATATGTATTTTAGGTAATTCTTAATTAATAAAATTAGGCATTTTTAAAGGGCAAAATATTGGGAAAGACCGTCTTTCCATAACTTTATGGAAAGACGGGGTTTAATTAAAATTATAAAAGGTAAAAGGTCTTAATTGCAATATTAAAATTTTATCATACAACGTGTAGTAGTCA
>JAULKJ010306426.1:0-11236 GCA_032355405.1 Rubia balearica | reverse complement strand
GATCTGCTATAAATGACCTACGTTGTAGCATGACTTCCTCGAATGAACGTGGGGGTTTTAGATTAACTAGTTTAGGGCATAGTTGTGTTCGACTGACCAGACACAATTCGGGTCCCCCCTCCAATAAATGATGGTCTTTAAGTCTCTATACGTCAGATTGGCACGGAGCAAGCTCTCATACACCATGCTGGTGTGGAGCTCTAATAAACCTTAATGGTCTATCAAGTAGGACGCTCACCTCACTCACCTTCAGTAAGCAAATCATGTGGGATTTATTTCCACCCTGTAATAGTTAGATTTTTCTCATTTTATTTATGGTGTTACAATAGCTTTTTTGAATATTAATTTTAATAGAAGATAGACTAGCAGTAGTACTGGTTTATCAATAAAAATTGTAAACTATTTCTATATTCTAATGAGAAAGGTCCGACTACTTGTTTAAAAAAAAAAACCTTCATCAAACACATTCCACTTCTTACTTTATACATCTACTTGGTAATTATTCTACGCCAAAACCCTCTAAAAGATTTCAAGAAACACCGGTGGCATGGACAGCAATCCAACTACACTGCACAAAAGCTGTAATAAACGGAAAGAACACAGTAATCAGGCAATCTTCCACCTAGGTTGAGGAAAAGTCATACCTCTCCTCTTCGCCGTCTCCAAGAAATCAACATCTTCTTCCTCAGCATCACGATCCGCCTTCTTCTTCTTCAACATTGCCATTGCCGCCAATCTATCAAATAGCTCCTTCCAAGAGAGGTCCTTGGCACCCACATCACCATTCTTCCCATCCTCATCCCCCTTCTGCCCTACCCTTTCACCGCCTTTCTCCCTCATCGAGGCTGGCAATTCACGCTTCTTCCTCACAACTTCCTTCCAATGCTGATCCACATTCTCACCACCACTTCCACTGTCGTACTTGAACGCGTAAATGTCCTCCCTATCCATACAAGCTAACTTAACACCACTGTCATTTCCAGCTTCCTCCACCACCAAGTCTCCATCACTTGACACAATCTTTTCCCCATTTCCAGTTTCCTCTACCACCAGGTCTCCATCACCCGACACGCTCTTTTCGCCGCCATTGTTTATACAATTAGACATCCCTTCTCCGCCATCACTGCCAGCTCCATTAGAACCTGATTCCTCACTTTCTTCGATAACCATATCAATGAGCTCGCCATCGTCAACATCATCAGCATCATCGCACGCCCTTTGAGTAGCAACCACCTCTTCCTCGTCCACAGTATCAGGTACAGGAGATTCCCAATTCACCCCCAAAACCCTAACTCTCTTCCACGGCGGTTCTCCCGAATTTCCCTCGGAAACCCCAAATTCATTCGATTTGCCGCCTTTTGTATCCTCCGACGGTTCCGGAAACCCTAGATTTTCCAGCCCCGGCACACTATCCCCATCATTTTCGGTTTCCGCCTCGATTTTCTCGCCAGCAGTCGGCACCAGTTTGAAATGGCGCTGAATCTCTTCCTGCGAGGAGCAGTAGGAGGTATTGTGCTCCTCCGGCGGCGTCTGGTACTCCTCGTTTTCCACAGGGGCATTATCGTCATTCGGCGGCTTCTCCTCTTCGTCGGAGTCGGGGAGGGAAACCATGACGATGACCGGCGGCGGAGACTGCGTCGGCGCCTGGGAATACGACGAGCCAAGTGAATCGAAGGCGTCCGGGAAGGTCTCGCCGGCGCGGGCGAAGTGGCAGTCCTGTAATTTCTGCTCCTGCGAAGAAGTAGGTCGGCAGAACTTGACGAGAGCGCCGTACGGGTCGTCTTCTCCGGCTCTTTCCATTTCGATTGCGGCGTATCGCGCAGGAAAATTTAGGGAGGTGGATTCGTAGCTCTGCGTGTTGTTTTAGGGAGAGACTTTTCCCGCCATTGGAGCTTCTTTTGGAAATGATGGGAATATATTTGATGCGGCTCGGGTATTTTACAGGTTTTTTTTTCCAATATAAATTTGAAAGTGTAAAATGTAACCTAAATTTTAGTAAAATAGTACAATTATATCCAAATTGCACTATTCCGGTATTGACCGATCAAATTCAAGCGTCGACCATTTTTGAAAAGATAAAATCTTATTCTTTAAATAAAATATTGAAAGACAAAAATGCCCTAGGGTCCTTCTTCTTCTTCAAACCTGCCACAACACTCTACACCGTGCCACCAGCACTACGCCGCCGCGCAGACCTCGCGCCACCAGTTTCGCCACCACACAGACCCCGTGCAACCACCCTCGCCATCCTTCTGCCCAGATCTGCTTCCACCCAGCCCAGACCCGCCAACAATCCCCTCTGCCGGTGGCAATAGTCCGCTCTGAAACCCCGGCGGCTAGCTCTAGAAACCCCCCACCGCTAGCTCCGATTTGAACAGTACGCCGAACCTGCCGTGCCACCCGCCACTAACCCACACCTCCGACAACTGAGCATATGCCAAGACCAACGGTGGGACGTACCTAGCCGGAAACGTAAGATTCATATCCTTCGATTGCTAGAAAAAACTTCAATCCACAGATTCGATTGCTCCTATTCACATCATCGGATTCATATGCTCCGATTGAAGAAATTTGTGTCTTAACTGATTCACCGCCAGAGACCACCGATAGGAGAGATGGCGTTGCTAAAAGAGGCAGAGGAAACCACGGAGAAGATGACGACAACCATGGAAACGAAAGATTTGGGAAACAAAAGAAAGAAAGAAAGAAAAACAGTAAAAGAAAAGGGTATTTCTATCTTTGACTGTTTTTTGTTTTTAAATATTTTTAGTAGAAGGGTAAAATAGTCATCTCAACATTTTCTGGACAATTTAACCGTTGACATTTTGGTTAATGAAATTCAGGTTATTTTGCAATTTCAGATTTTGCAAGGTCATTTCTGCACTTTTGACCAAAGCATAGGGTTAAAAATACACTTTTCTCAAAAAATTATACTGCCCCTCCCCTCCCATCATCATTGGAACACAATATATTTTTGTCAATCTCATAATTAATGACATACTTTAAAAATAACTTAAAATGACAAATATATATTGTATTTGTTTTAGCAATGTCCATTTTAATTTAGACAAATTTTTCACATAGACTAGGTATGTTTGGCAGAACTATATTTATATGTAAAATCGATTTATTTTTAAAGTTAAGGGAGTCATGGTTACGCATTTGCTCCAATTATGAGTTTTTTTACTTCTAAAATAAGCATTTAAAGCTATTTTTGAAGGTTAAAAACTACTTAAATTATAAGTAAAACAGTCATGTCAAACACACCTAGTAACTTAACCCCTCATCATTTTTCGATTTAAAAAAATAAATGATAAAAATAGTCTTATTTTTTATACATACCTAACCCATTGATTTCATGCACCACCAACGTTGTCACAATACCATGTCTTCCACCTCCACTCACCAATGCCTTTGTAGTGTCTCATTACCCCAACACCACTGTTAATTTCAATTACGCCACATCCTCTCCCCCTTCCTCACCCATCCACCCTTCATCTCTTCCACCAGTGTTAGCCCCGACAAATAACACATGCACACAATTATGCACCATCGCTCCGAGTCTTCATTTTCTTAGCATTCACTCCCTCGCACCAAAACCACCCTAAACCACCATTATTTAGAATTCGTACCCATTAATTTCAACCACCACCATCACTGCAGAGATGATACTTTTCTCGCTTCTCATGCTGTGAGAGGAGTCTAGAAATTATCTAGTAAAGAAAGCACTAGCTATCGGAAAATTAGATTGAATTTACCGTATACCAGATAGCTCGTCCAAAAATAGCAGTCGGGCATGCAACAACAACTTTGAGTCTTCGGAGAAAGATGACATGTATAACGGAGATTCTGATGCCTCATAGTTAATGTGATTGTTCACGTTTTGCCGGTTAAGCTTGAGCTTTCTCCTCCTTGCTCCACATACATCATATCTCTTGGATTATTGAGCTATCTCTCTTCGATTATTTTATTAAAAAAATTGATGGAAAATATAAGCTCAAGCTACTCAAAATAAGCCTAATATTCAACACATGCAACGCTCTATTCCTTCATATGTTACGATATAGCCTTGAGTTTTTCTTAAGTGTCGAAATACCACCCAAGTTGGCATGAGCTTACAGTTAACACCGATTAAGTCCATCCAATGTTAAAATGATCTAAAATACCTCGAATTTATTTTGATAAACCATTATGAAAAAACAATCTTCATTTTTTGAATTTACTCACCGATCACTATTTACATACAACTGAGCTCAAACTGTCCATCAATTTCAAAAGTCGGAGAGAGACAGCTCATCAAGCCATAGGATATGAATCAAAAGATGAGTAGGCTCAAGCTCGACCAGCGGAACGTCATAGTCAAAGTCTCGGATTAAGTTAATTTAAGCCCCTAAATATATCTGAATCCAAAGGCATGAAGTAAAGGTCGAAGTCTCGGAACTGAAAGAAATTCATCATCAAGTGTTACAAGTGCCATGAAGAAGAATTTTCTGAATCGAGGAGATGGAGCAACCAAGAGACGAGATGGAGAGGCGGCAATTGAAGTTGTTGATGGTTACGAGAGCTCTGAGGTTCTCGTAGTCTCCACCACTCAATCTGAAAACTGTTGGATCATGGACTCCGGATGCTCATTCCATATGACACCGAATGAAGGTTGGTTTGAAAGCTACAAGAAAGTCGACATGGGCGAAGTGTTACTCAGGAACAACAAGTTATGTAAGGTGGCCAGGATTGGTACGGTGCAGATTAAGACGCATGATGAGATCGAGCATATTTTGACGGAGGTACGACGTGTCTCGCAACTACGGAGGAACATTATTCACTTGGAACTTTGGACCAACTTGAGTTTTGTTGGGAAGAGATAAAATGTCTTGAAGGTCACTAAGGGGTCGCTAGTTGTCATGAGGGGTGTTAGAGAGCATGGCCTCCACGTCCTTCAAGGTAGCAACTTGATTGGTGATGTGGCGGTGGTTGTAGAACCGCAAGAGAAGTCTTTGGCGAGCCTATGGCACAAAAGGTTGGGTCATGTGAGTGATACAGGTTAGAAGGAGTTGAGCAAGCAAGGTTTGTTTGGGGATGATAAACTTGGTGACTTGGAGTTTCGCAAATATTGTATCTTCGACAATGCCACAGGAGCGAAGTTTCCATAATCTGTGGAGGTGACAAGGGTGGTTTACGATAATCAAAGCGCGATACACTTGACCAAGAAGCAAATGTATCATTAGAGGAAGAAACACGTCGACATAAATCTATGCTTCATTCGAGATGTGGTTGCTGATGGGTCAGTTATTGTTGAGAAGGTGCATACAGACGAGAATCCGATGGATATGCCTACAAAGATTGTGCCAGGGATCAAGCTTCCCATTTGTTGTGAATTGATCAACGTCGCAAAATTGTGCAACTAAGAGGATGTGAAGAATGGTTCTACGGAGGTTCTCAGTGTTGTTGGTTGTTCGGTCCCAATTCTTCTTAAAGGCAAGGTGGAGATATGTGAGTGTGGCTTTAATTTTGCTTTGGGCCCAAGCCATTTTTTTATGCTATGGTATAGTCCCTCCATTGGGACATAAACAAAGAAATACCCAATAGAGAGAAATAAGTAATATAGGCAAAAAAAAGTGGGGCTGGGGGGACTAAAAAACAATTCTTAGCCTTGGGATTTAGATAGCTACAGGTAAGCAGATTCCGAGTGAAGAAAAATTGGGAGAGGGAACAACTTCAACACTTTGAGAGAAAACTTGAGAAAAAGAAGAAATCTTTGGTGGATTGTAATCCTTGTAATCTCGTTTATCCATCTAGTGAAACCATTCTTGCAGGCATAGGTGGAAACACCGAATTTGGGTAAAATCTCTCTTGTTCTTGCATTCTTTACTTTTCTTTTATCTTGTCAATTTCTAGTAGATTCATTAATTACTTCAGCGCGATATATATTCGTTGTTCGTCGCAACAAATTATAAAAAAATTGTTCACCAGTAGCCAGATTTTCCTTGAAAATGAGCATGGGCTAAAGATATGGTGAATATCATCTGTACTGTTTTTACAAAAGCAGCATTTTGATGGTAAATGCAGATTGAAATCCTCTAAAACATCAGGCATTGCAATTAGGCAATTTAATAATCTCCAATTTCAAAGACCTATCTTTTGAGGCATCAATGAGGACCATAGAAAGTTGAAGGATGGAACTTTTTGTTTTCTATGCCTTATCAACTCATAAACAGATTTTAAAGCGAAGTTTCCATGCTTTGTGTTCATCCAAATCAGTTCATCCTTATGTTCAGGGAATATATAATGTTCAACTTTCAATGGGATGGGGACTGAATCTGGGAAGAAGTTTTGAAATAGAGAAAGATAAGAGCTCTGATGATTTAGAAAATCTGCTATGGACAGATCTAGATGGATTAGATTAGTTTTTGGGGGGCCAAAACTATGTTCGAGGACCTATTTTTGTCCAATTTGCATGCCAAAAAGAAGATTCTCCATTTCCAATGTGTACAAAAGAGTTATTGATGCTAAATCTTGAATCTTTAAGATTCTTTTCCAAGATATAGATTTTTTTGTTGTTGTCCGGAGTGGACCACATAAAATGAGACCAAAGTGATTTTCCTTCTTGTAGTTTTCACCCCTTTTTGTATCATTGATAAAATTAATGTTTGGACATGGATTGTAATCATAAGAATTTAATGAATTTATTGATGAATGGGGATTTTACTGAAACACGCCCATCTTTTTCTGAAATTTTTGTGTGTGACTGTATCTTTTAGGTGTTCTATTGGAGGTGACTGAGTGATTGAAAACGGGATTGTATCGGTGCTCTTGTATCGTTAATTGCTTAATCAGGTACAATGTGCGTGTACGGGTGATTTTTTTTTTTGTGATTGAGGGAGGGAGAGAGTGAAATATCTCGCTTTTCTTATGAAAATAGCACTAGCAAACACAACCGTGATCAAATTCACATTGCCAATATGTATGATATCAAAAAAAGATCAAAATTAATAAACAAATTCAAATATATGTTGATATTAAGTATTGTCGAGATTCTGCACAAATAAAATTAATTTTATATTTTTAAAAATATTAAATTTAGATATGAATTAATACAAAATGAAAATATATAATAAAAGGAGGATTTGACTCTCTCACATACTACGAGAAACACTTGTGTACCTGCTCAACTGCACATCGCGAAGAAGCCGCACATGGACTGTAAAAGTTAGGAGGAACTGGAGTCAAGGGTTTTGAAATCAATGTCTATTATTGTTGATGGCATCGCTAGTGAGAATGACCTAATAATCTCGTTCGTAAATGGAGTTGGAGCCTAAATCGATATAAGTTACCGTTCCATCACGAGCAAAAGCTACTTCTGAGGGGTACTTTCAAATCTGAAGCTATTGAAGTCCTCGGTTTTATCCACCAGGTTAGATTACTTAGTAAACTAATTCTTGCTACCCTGTTGTTAGGTTGAATACAATGCTCAGTTGCTCTGTGTTTTGTTAATCAGTAAATTTGGTATATCTTTCTTGCCTGTTTCCTTTTGTTGTTTATATATTTCCCTTTTGTTTTTAATACAACGCTCATGTTGGGAAACTAATCCCCCAGAATCAAGATAACAAAAGAGAGCAGAAAAAAGAACACAGACTTTTAATGTAGTTCACCAATTTGGCTACATCCACGATAGACACGGATTTTATCACCAGAAGGGCTTACAGAATACAAACTGGTGATTTTAGACCAGAACAGATGTCTTTGAACTCACTGTTGTTAAAAAAGCTAACTCTCCCTATTTATAGAGTTCAAGAGCAGCTCTTCAGTTGCTTGCTATTAACAGACTCTTGAATAGGACATTAACTAGGCTCATGAATAGCTCACCATTAATAACTCATGAATTTCTCACCATTAGACTCTCGAAATTCTTCAACTGATTGGAATTTGAGGAGACAGCCCAAAAAATTCCCATCGACTTAAAATCCAATATACAAAATGGCAGATATCTTATAACAGATACCAAATGTATCAGATCAAAAATAAATTCAACCATGAAAGAATCTATTAAGAAAAATAGACAATTAACAAGTTCAACCAGGAAAAAACTTGTAAACCAGCAGATGTAGCAGACAGCTACGAAGTAAATTCCTCATCTTCAGATTTTGTACCAGTTTCTGCTGCAGCAGTAGATCCCTGGTCTCTTTTAGATTTCATCTTCTTTCGATACTGATTTTTTTCAATGCCCCTTCTGTTTACAATAATTTCAAACATCATCGGGTTTAGGGCGCTTGAAACCTTATCCCTTATTACCAGAATTTCTATGATCTTTACTTTCATGGACAACAAAAGTAGAAGTCTGACTACCTGCATTGGCACTAACCGCTTTATGGTGTAGCTCTCTGGTATGGAGAGATGCCCTAACCTCTTCCAAAATCAAAGTATCTTTACCACCACCAACAAACTGAACAAAATTCTCATATGATAATGCTAAAGACACTAATAGAATTAAAGCGGCATCCTCATCACTAACAGTAACCTCAAGATTACGCAGCTCCAACAAAATTGAGTTCAACTGATCAAGATGATCTCTGAGAGGTGTACCTTCTTGCATACGCAGACTAAACATACATTGTTTCAGAAGAAACTTGTTGGTCAAAGACTTCTTTAAGTACAAGCTTTCGAGCTTTGACAATAGACCAACAAAAATTGTTTCACTCGCGACCTCAAGGATAACATCATCAGCCAGGCACAACACGATCATCGAGTGAGTCTTCTCATCCAGAGCATCCATGTCAGCATCCTCAACTGGTTTCTTGGATGTCTCACCCTTCTCTGATTTCTTGGATTCCACCACAGCCAACTGTGCCCACAAACCTTGCTGGTTCAGTAAAGCACGCATATTTATTTGTCACAGACTGAAACTGTTTCTTTCGATAAACTTGTCAATCTTTGTATTAATTGAAGACATCTTTTCTTCAAGGAAGAAAAAAAAACAAAGCTGATGGGAAAAAAACAAGGATATGCCGAACAAAAGCAATCTGAAGGCACTGATTATGCTCCCGGGACTAATTATGCTACAGCCACATCAATACACGAAAACAAGGCAATTCTAGTGACCAAAGGCACCACTCCAGAAAAATTGCCATGGGTATATATTAGAAATTAATCAAACCCAAGATTAATTATCCCAGCGAACCCCACACACAAAACCAAACTTGGACCAGAAAAACTGATTCAAAAGCAGTAGTGTTTCCCTAAAAAAAGAAACAGAGTTACTTTCTTTTATCTTGAACAAAACCAAGAACCACTAGCTCTATACCATTTGTTGGGAAAAATTAATCCCCACAATCAAGATAACAAAAGAAAGAAGAAAAGGGAACACGAACCTTTAATGTGATTCACTAATTTGATTACATCCACGAACAAACACATATTTTATTACCATAATGGTGAATTTAGACCAGAATGAATGTCTTTGAACTCACTGCTATTACAAAAGCTAACTCTCCCTATTTAGAGATTTCTAGAGCAGATCCTCAGTTGCTCTCCATTATTAGACTCTTGAATAGGACATAAACCAGACTCGTGAATACCTCACCATTAGGCTCTTAAAATTCCTTAATTGATTGGAATTTGAGGAGACAACCCAACAACTTAGCTGTTCTCTGTTTGTTGTTTGTCGGATCTGATGCTGTGAACTGTTGCGGTGGTGGTGCTTCCTCAAGCTCTGGCGGTGCGGCAGAATGGATGTGACCTAGAGCACTGACCGTGGTGGCAGAACAGCGATAGAGCAAAGGGCATTTTTATATTCGGTTGAAAGGGTATTTTGATAATTTTTGGTCGGTCAATGGCCGAAAATGGCCACTCAATGTCAGAATATTGTCTTTAGGATTATATTTGTACTTATATAAAATAGTTAGGGATGCTTTTGTGTTTCGAATTATCTCAGAGTTATATGTGCACTTACTGAAGTGGATAGGGTTATATTTGTAAAGAGTGGGTCTTTTGAAAGGCTGCTTGTCCATAACTTATGGACAATCCACGTATTTTTTTAATCTTATACATTGCATTTGTTAAATTATATAATAAATTTAAAAATATTTAAAAATATTATATATATATTTATATTCAAATACATATTATTACTTGTTTCAAATTTTAAAATACAATATTTAATTTTATTAAAAAAATACAACATTTAAGGTAAAAAGTACAGTGGGATTTTTATAAAATTATGGACAGACCGCCTTTGACTTTCTCAAATTAATACTCGCGTTAGAGACTACGTTACACAGACAATGTGTTTTGTTAGGGTTGAAAATTGGCGGGCGGGTTTAATATAGTTTGAGTAAGATAGGTGATTATAAAATATGGGTATGATCCTATTTGACCCATTTTATGATGGGTCAAAAAATTGTTCGGGTTTGTTGAAACCGCTCAACCCACGGGTCAAATATCATTCAACTCAAGGTAAAAAATGTGTAAACATGCGGGTTTCAATCCATATATAAACCTATATGGGTTTATATACCAACCCATATGAGTAAAATCCACGGGTTTCAAATGTTTATATGCCAACCCATATAGGTAAACTTGTGGGTTTCAATTTATTTATCGATCCATAAGGGTTTATATACCAACTCATACGTATAAATCCGTATGTTTAAATCCATATGCATAAACCCGTTGTCAGCCCGCAAATCCAACCCACCCAACCCGTATTTTCAGTTACATATTTAACCCATTACCCATTTTACCCATACCCACACGAGTTTAAAAATAAATAATCTGCTAGACCCACGGGTTGCTGCCCCTCCCCCCCCCCTCGACTGTACCACAAATTCCATGGCCATTTTCAGTTGGCCCTATCCCATTTCCAGTTATGTCAATTGTCATATCACCTCTTCACGCCGAGTTGTTTGCTATTTTTGCAGGTATTTGTTGGTTTGGTGATTCGGAGGGTCCAGCAACCTATGAATCAGATTCAAAAAATGTTGTAGATATCATTAACGGAACAATTAAACCACCATGGCAGGTGATCCAGTTGACAAGGAGAATCCAAACTATCCGGAATGGCAAGCCCTGCAAATTTATTCATATCTTTAGAGAGGTCAATCAACCGACTATTTCTTAGCAAAGATTGTCAAGAAGATGAAGCAGGATACGTAATTTCAAGACATTAAAAGATCCAAAAAAAATCAGTTTATGATTAGGAAGGATCTTTTATTTCCACATTTTAGGAAGGTTTCAATACCTT
>JAULKJ010306408.1:0-11237 GCA_032355405.1 Rubia balearica | reverse complement strand
GATGAATTTGAATGGGTTGGACTAATTATCAATGTGGCTCACTAATAACGATTAGCATGAAGGCCGATCCTCGTAGTTGTTAGTAGATATATTTGTGCTATCTCAATATTTCTCGCTTGTAGGATATTGTGTTAGTTGTATTGGTTCTCCATGTGTATTGCTATTCTTGGGAAAGTCTATGACGCTGATCATCTAGGGTAACCCGAGGGTAAGTGTTATTGTGTGGTGTCGATCGCCCACTCTAACTATAACCGAGGAGAGGTGAGAAATATCTTCACCCCAAAGGTGTTGATAAGTTCTCCACAATATGTGATTAATGCATAAAAATAGGATGATTAGTCGATGATCAAAGAATAACTAGAAATTTAAACCAAGTGCGCCCCAGACTCATTATAATCTTTACTCCGCCTTTCGAGCTAGTGTGATCGTATTGCTTCTTTCTCTATAATTTTTTGTTAATTTAGTAGTTTAAAGAAAAATTAGTGTTTTCAAAAACCAAAACCCCCACTTTGTTACCACACACGTAGAGTGACTTCTTCATGTGTTTTCTTTAAACTACATTTAACACTTGATAAAACTCCCTTTTTCTCGTGGATGACCCCGACTTGCTACTATCTACTTTCTAGCATTTAGCCGCAAATAGGGCATATAAATACTATCTTTGAGAGGTACGGCGACGGCCTCCCAATTGCATAAAATAAGCATGGACGGAAGAGTCAGCTACGTTGAATTCAAACCTAGCAAGTACGTCTATAAATGTGGAAACCTAGATAAATTAAAGCTCCTGAACCCGAAAAAAGACACAAAATCAGGGGAGATCATAGAAGCAAAATGTGTACACCCTAGAACCCTAATCCATAGAAAGTACAAAAAAACAAAAAAACTCATTCACACACACATAACAATTTTATGGGAAAAATGAAGGATTTTAAAGAATCTAAAAATCATATCTTTGAGAAGAGAGGTTGGGGGACTGTTGGAATTCGAGGGAAAGTTAAAGGTATAAATTGATTCATAAGGTGGACTCCATATATATAGTCATTTTGAACCCTGTTGAATTCCACCTCAACATGTGAAAAGTTGCACTTCAATCGGTGTTAGTGATGTATGACCAAAGTATGATCGACGTTGGCTAACCTGAACGTGGGCCTAATAGTTTCAGCCCACAAGCATAGCTAATGGACCTGGGTTAGACAAAAATGAATATAATTAACATTAATAACGGTCAATAGTATGTTATAAACTACTAGTTGAAATTTATTAATGTTTATGAACTTTATTAACATTCGGTTCGATTAGATTCAATTTTAGCGCAACCGGTGATTTTTTTGTTTTTACACTTAGGTCCCTCCAAGAAAGTGGGAGAGGTTGAAATGTAAATTTGGAGATACCCTCATCAAATTCACATTTTCATTTGTTGTTCCAATTTAGGCATCAACGGGTCAATAGAAAACCCCAAATTCTTCATAGGGAGTATTTGGCGACACTTTAAAAAAATACTATGGTCAAAACTTCCTTGCGTGTTCCCTGTGCTTCAAAATTCTGCAGCTAAACATAAGGACAAATGTTTGATATCGAGAGTATGCTTACTGTCTAAGAGGGATGCGGATCGGGGTTATCGTTCCTCATTTCTATAAGTATTCCATTAATACCCTTACGATGAGTGTTAGTAGAACGATATTTTCCACCACATAGAATCACACAAAATTATGTATTCTGAGTTTTTTTATGAATTAAAAAGACAATGAAATTTTATACATCAAATTTTTAAAATCTCTAGTATGTGGTCTAGAGTAAATTGTAGATGATTACTTATATATATGCAAGGGTCAATTGGAAGATCTTGTGAAAGCCTCTGTGGGATCATGCTAGTCTCTTTATCAATTTCGGAGATTATAAGTTTGATAGGGGATGGCAGAGGTCCCTTCTGGGATGATCATAATCAATTTTGGGACAACAAGTGATCTATTGTTTTGCACTTAGGTCGCTCCAAGAAAGTGGAAGAAGACGAAATGGACATATAGAGATACCCTTATCTAATTCACATTGTCACGTCCATGGTTTTTTTGATTTGGGCATGAATGGGTTAATAGAAGAGGCCCAAATTATTCATAGGCATTATATGACGAAACTTTGTAAAAATTACACTATGGCCCAAACTTCCTTGAATGTTCCCTACGCTTCAGAAATGTATGGCTGAAGATAAGTACAAATGTGTGATAGGGAGATTATGCATACCTTCTTAGAGGGACGCAAACCCAGGTATTCATCCTTCATGTTTATTAGTATTCCATTATACCCTTATGATGAGTGTTATGGGAACGATAATTTCTACCGCATAGAATCACATCAAATTACATATTTCTTAGTTTTTTATGAAATAAAAAGATAATAAAATTCCGTCCTTCAAATTTTAGAAAGCGCTAGTACTCGGTCTAGAGTAAATAGTAGATGAATAATTACAAGTATACAAGGGTTAAGCGGAAGAACTAGTGGAATCAAACCAGTTTCTTCTGTTACACTCGCTTATTATAAGTTTGACAAAGTTTCTTTTCGGGATGATCGTAAAAAATTTTGGGAAAACCGGTGATTTTTTTACTTTTTACAATTAGGTCCTTCCATTGAAGCGAGAGAAGTCAAAATGCAATATTAGAGATAGCATTTTTTAATCTCATTGTCACAACAATGTTTTTCCGATTTGGGCTTAAACCGGTCAATAGAAGAGGCCAAAATCCTAACTTGGAGTATTTTACGACACTGTTTAGAAAATAGACTATGGCCTATGTGTGCAACATTACACGAGTATCGACTAGAACAAACCCGGAACAGACTCGCAACTGACTTCAGTCAACCTGAAATTTTCAGCAGGAACCAGAAATTTGTATTAAAATTTCCCCAACCCTATTTTATCTCATTATTATTCAGCACCAACATCCATTTCACATCTCCAACACACTTACTTCAAACCCAACTCTACAACATCCTTTCCATTCACACCATTACAACAATAAAAGTACTCAATCAAATTGCTTCTCTCAAACATCAATAAGTATCCAAGGATGGAGCATCTCCGGGTTCAAATTAATTGAGGTAGTTTTTCATCAATTCCATGTTCATTTAGCACTTTCATTTGTGATTTTGTGTTTGTTTTTTTTATGGAACAAAGATTGAATATTTTCACGAAGTATGATGATTGTTTTACATGTTATATAGTGTATAGTGTTTGTGTTGCCAAGTTAATGCCATGTTTTTAAGCAGTGACAAAAAAAGGCTTATATTAGAGCTGGTTGTGGACAATAATTACATTTTTGTATGAACACACTTTGAATGTACGGCATTGGTCTTATACATCGGTCATTGCAATATGTTATCAAACATCAACCGACATCGTACATGTCTAGGAAATGCTTAAAATACCTAAGATCCGACGTCGCTCGTTAGTTGGCCATCACGACATGGATTCCACATGTATGCGATGTCGCATTACAGCAGATTTATTACGTTTTCCTAGTTGAGATTCATGTCGTCTACGTATGACTATATTATGTGTATTTCATATATGGACTGCATAATTCTAACATAAATTCTATTTCCTATAATAAGAATATAATAGTTATCCATGGACTTTCAACATGTATATGGATGGACTAGTCATTTCACTAGTCGCCCTAGCAATGTTAATGTCGTACAACATAGACAATGGAAGTTTAATACCTATAATATTTCAATTTCATATCAACCTTATGTATTTAATAGATTGTAACATATATTTGTAATATGTGTTATAGTTTTGTGGGTTTTAACATGTCATTATATTTCTTATTTGTTGTATGATGTTAAACCATTTAATGAGTTATCCAAAATTAAATAACATGTAACAGCTATTGGTAAACTATTTTTTGTTTCATCAAATATTAAATATTACAATATTGTACAAGAATCGATGTCTCCACGATTAACCCGCGACGTTGCAAAAATCGGTACAATGGTGACACCTTACCAACGTCGCATAAACCTATGTATATTATTTTACGACATCACCCCATCAAAATGACATCGTATTAGTCATCATTGAAGTCAGCATACACGTGACATGGGTGGACCACAGAGCACGATATCTCTAACAAGCGTCAATAACGTCGTTGTTATTAAGATTTCCGTTGGCCTACACGAGGTCGCAACATTTCCTCTCCCATCGCCTACCTTCTTCTCTGGCCGTCGTCGGTTCTTATATGTGCTGACGTCATCCTCAAGGAAGGCGCATCCATGGTCTCCCATTTTCAGCCTTCTTGCTTGGACCGACGTCGGTCACGAAACCTGCCGATGTCGGTCCAAAATCGAGGTAAAAAATACTTTTTACCTCGGTTCTAAATCGAGGTAAAAAATATACTTTTTACTATGCTAGTATTTACCTTAGTTTTTTTGGAACTAAAAACCGATGTAAAAAGTCCCGTAGAAATGAGGTAAAATGTTTTGTTTCTTGTAGTGTTACCAGCTCCCGCAAGTTTTAAATGACCCTGTGGGTGCGGGTCATGCATACTATCTTTGCATGCAAGGTATCCTCTGCTTTCACTGTACCCAAATATTGCACATCAAGTCAATCAATGATATACCACCACAATACATTCTAAAGTGATGGACAAAACTTGCTAAACTAAAAGTACGGGACGAATAGAAATCAGCACAAGAAAGTCAAGAACTAGATAAAGTGAAAAAGCAAAGTTATGGCGAAACCAAATGGCAAGGAACTACTACAATCTATTCCTAAAATGCAAGGCGACATAGAAACCCGACAACTTCTTGAAGAAAGTTTTTAAAAAACAATGAAAAAGTGAAGAAAAATTTTGCCTCAAAACTACAAAGGAAACTGCAAATTTAAGCACTAGTGTAGCAGAATCCTCCATCACTGAACCACCAAAAATCCAAGATCCATCTCCCACAAATATAAAAAGAAAAAACAAGAGAATTGAAAGATGGAAGTGAAGAAATAAACAAAAGATAAAAGAACTTGGTACAAAGACACCAAAGCAATAAGTGGTCTATACCTATGAGATTCAATTTAATAATTAAATTTATATTTTGTACATTTACGTAAAATTATTAAACTTATATTTTAAATTGCTATTCCAATGCTTTAAACACCTGAGCTAATAATTGCAGTTCAATTAAATAAACAATGTTCAAAGTAATAACCCCCAAAAGCTATATATTTAAACTAATGACTTTAATAAATGAACTAAACACAAATCTATATGAATTAAAGTTATAGTAAGAAAATTAAAACATGAGGAGAACAAATTAAACGACATCACACGGCTATAAATTTTATAATATTGAAATATAACTTAGTAATCGAACTAAAGTGTTAAACAATCAAATAAATTAGAAAAATATTTAAATTGAATAACTAAAAATTAAACATCAAAATAGCATTGCTAAATGAGACTCTTAAACTTTAATAACAAACTAAACCTTTAAACAAACTAGCTAAATAGATAAACCCCCAAACTAATTTAATACATAAATTTTTATTAAAAATTACAAGTTATAGTCCAATAACAATGTAAGAAATTCAACATCCTAGCAAATTCAATATTCAGAATTACATAAAAACTGAATCATTCATCAGTCGAATATTACCAAACCAATTCTTCATCATTCAACAATTGTGGACACTCTTGGATGTCCAACCAATTCTTCATCATTCAACACTTGAAAAGATGACATACTTTGGTGCTACGACCTCTTCATTAGCAAACTATAGACACAATCATCAATAATAGCAAACATTATTGTTCAAAAATCTTGAGAATTGTCAAACGTCTCTGACTGATTCTGTGTTTCTTCATTCACAACTTCACTAGGTTGTGAAATACACAATCCTTCAGCACCATTTTTCTGAACTTTACCAATTTTGTCAAAACATATTGCAAGTTACGACTTCAAAGTTGTCCTTGACAATCATAATAGCTTCATTATAAGCCTGCAAAGAAAACAAAACAAAACAAAAATAAACTGAAATATGAATAAATAAGAAACATACTGAAACTAAACATACCAATTTATTGCATATTGAAAATAAACATTGAAACACTTGAGCAAACACTTCGAAAACCTAAAGTAAACATATTGAAATTAAACAGATAAAAAACTTACATTTTTTGCATTATTTTTAATCATGGAATTGGTCCGAACTCCCTCGGGGATTTTTAACCTCAACTCTTCATCATTTTCAGGGCCATCATAAAGCAATTTTGTCTGTCCACCATGAGAAATTGGAGCTACAAGTTCAGGTTAGACTGAAGGAGCTCTAGTTTAGCTTAAAATGAAACATCTTCCTTCATTTTCCCAATTGAACTGATTAGGTAGCCCTCCTTCTCCACGATAGTTTTGTCAACCCCCCCTGCCCCCTAAGTTTCCAAAACCCAAACTCTCTCCCTAATCTTGACATCAGTCCACTACATGCCTAAGGGAAGAGATACCGGCTCCAATTACATCAAATAGGGAATCTATACAAGGACTGAATCGACAAGATAATCACACATGCACTGCATGTTAAATACTCTTCAATAAATTTTTCCCTCCTAATCATTTCAACCATCTTATCTAAAATAAAGTTACACCAATCGAGATTTTTAATCTCGTTAACATTATCAACGGTCTCTAAGATTTTCATATCAACCTTACATGTTGATATAGGATCCAAAAAGTATGCAGAGAAATAAAAATGACTAAAAGTCTCTTGAACACATCCCCACCCTCTCCTTGTTCATTTATCCTATTCCAGACCAACTATAGGGGTATGTCCTTTTTGTCATGTCTATCAAACCTAGCTCTGTACTTATCCAACAAATCTATATTATAATTCCTATACTGTTCAACTATCTTTCCAAGGTTACGAGGAAAGAACAACACATCGAAAACATCATCAGCGAAAACAAAATAATGACCTACGCCAGCATGCTGAACATATGTGAAAGGATTGAAATGACTCACTAACCAAGGTACAACACCCACTGTCAAGGGAAAAAAAATAATGACCTACGCCAGCATGCTGAACATATGGGGATGGATTGAAATGACTCACTAAACCTCCAAAGACAATTTCTTCAACATTGACTTTTTGCTTTTCAGTAAGCTTAAAAAAAGGTACGTGACCTTCACATGTTAGGTGTCGGGCATGAATTTCTTAATAACCTTGAAAACAAAACATGTTGAAATGAGTTATTACATATTGAAACTAAACACTGAAACACCTTAACAGATAGATTAAATACATAAAGTAATATATTGAAACTGAAGATAGTGTGTTCATTTTATACGGTTATTTTGAGACATTTTGGATTCACTTTTGTACACTTATATGCTCTATGTGTGGAAATTTTCCTTGATATTATCTAAGGAGAGTTAAGAGCTACTTTGTGCTTTTATCACTTTTCTAGAAGATTTTGTTGGAAGACTATCTTTGATGATTATCTAAGGGAATTGTTGGAAGACTATCTTTGATGATTTCAAGACTTACATGTGAGCTTATTTGGAAACTATCATTGAAGAAGGCCATTCACAAGAATTGTAGAAGAAGGAAGGCCACTTACAAAGTGGTAGAAGATAAAGTTAAGAAGGAAAGCAAAGTAGAGGATGAAGAAATGGTGTAAGTTTTGAAGCAGAGTTCTGAGAATTATCCGAGAATAACCAGCCTCCAAAGATGGCACCATTGAATTAATTTTCTCGAGTACTATAAAATCAACTACAAGAACTCCCAAAATAGATCAACGGTGCACCTGGAGGAAGCAAAACAAAAAGAGTTGAGAGTTGGACTGCACTCTGTCAGGGGTCACGATAGACGACCAGAAAATTGCTTTTTACTCCCTTTTTTCTTGTACTATAAATAGAACTTCATCCACTCATTCTCTATCCTTCTTCCCCCGACTTGGGGGCTTAAAAACCCTTGTTTTTCACCTTCTCTTTCACTTTCTTCTTGTTTCTTTGTAAATATTTTTTCTATGTTATGGGTTTTGATGATCTAGGTTAGTAATCTTCTTGGGAGCCTTGGATTGAAGCTTCTATATATATGTGTGTGTGTGTGTCTTGAGAATTCATATCTATCTATTTAATGCTTTATGTATTGTGTATTTAGTGTGCTTGAATTGGTTTGTTGAATCCATTAATGGTGTTAGAAGTTTGAGTATATGAATTGCTTGTATGATTATATGTTAGGGTTTGGAGAAAGTAGCTAATTCTCCTTTGCTTTGATATGAAATCCAAGAGCATGATTTAGAGCTTCTAATGTTGTTGATGATTTGATGAATGCTAGGTAAATGTGGTGATGTCGAATTCTTCGTCATGTTTATTTGTGTAGCAAATAAGAGAAGTTAATGAGAGTTGAAAGTTCTTGACTAATCTTATATAAATGCATGAATTGGTTCAATGCTTAGACACGGTGTAGTGTTTATAAGTGTTACCGAGCTTGTTCATTCTTTGAACTTAATGCCATTAATGGGATACCTTTACGCGTTGAACGACTAAAGGGGTCATTAGTGATATTTAGCGAGAGATATCGAATTCACTCTCGTAAACTACTATCAAAGAAGAATGGGAGATTTATCTCCACAACAAGTAGTAAAGGTGTTGAATAGGTTATATGTTCGATGCTAGATAGAAGGCTTGGAAGTATAAGTCAATTGCCCCAAAGATTTCATAATTCGTACTTAATCCCGTTTTAGTAATTGTATGCTTTATTAGTGTAACTTGCTTTTAAATTCACAACTTAGGAAAAACCAAAACCCCCCCTCTTTATGTGTTTTTATATGTATGTATATCTATATATCTAGCATAGTATTTACCATTTTATGAGCAAACACTTGAGAATATCCCCTGTCTTTGTGGATGACCCCGACTTTCCACTATCTACTTAGTTGTAGTTAGTAAGCAAAAAGGGCTTAAAAATTACATCTTTGAGAGGTACGACGACGACCTCCCAACTAGTCAGCTGTTTGTCCCGTTAAGTCTTTTCTTGTCCCAGCTTCCACTTCAGACCCCGGAGGATGGTTCTGTTTGTTACCTCTATCTGCCCATTGGCCCACGGTTGGCTACTGGTGTGAACTTTTGATTTATCTTCAGGCCTGTGCACTAGGACCTGAATGGTTCCCCCTTCGAACTGTTTACCATTGTTACTGACCACTATCTAGGGTATCCTAAATCTGCAAATGATATTTTTCCATGGGAAGTTTGTGATCTTTCTCCTTGTAACAGTTGCCAATGTCTCAACTTCCACCCACTTGGTGAAGTAGTCTATGTCTACTACTAGAAATTTCTTTCTCCCCACAGCTTCTGGGAAAGGCCCGACGATGTCTATCTCTAACTTGGAGAATAGAACAGGGGATTTGATGCTTAACATATTCTCAGGTAGGAGTCGTTGAACCCTTGTATGTTTTCGGCGGTATGACATCCCTTGAAATTTTTTTTGCGTCCGCTGTCATCGTCGGCGAGTAATACCCAGCTCAGACAGCTCGTAGGGCCATCATCCCGGGTTCTTGTTGACTACTGCAACTTTCCTTGTGTATTTCGTGTAGGACCTTTGTTGCTATGTTTGTTTCTGTGCATCTTAGCCAGGGATCCATGTGTCCACACTTATACAGCAAGCCGTTTCTCACTGCGTATTTTAGCGTGTTTCTTCTGATCACTCTTGCTTCCTTTTCATTTTCTGGTAGGCTTCCCTTCTCCAGGTACTCTCTAATTGGCATCATCCAAGTTGGGGCTGCACTCGTTATTACCCCGATCATTTCTACCTCCGTCAACCTTCTTTCCAGTTCCTCAACTAGCACCGACTTGGTCAGGTGCTCTTGTAACAAGGAGGCTGATTCGCTAAAATCATCCGCCCTTGTGTTTTGTGATCTAGGTACCGAGGTGATGTTAAACTCCTCAAATTTTGCAACCACGCTTCTGACCCTATCCCTGTACTTCATCATCGTCGGCTCTTTAGCTGCGTACTGCCCATTGTACTGGTTTGTGACTAACATTGATCCCCTTAGGCTTGCAGCTTTCTGGCCTCCCAGTTTCTTTGGTATCTTTATCCCTACTATCTGGGCTTCATAGTCTTCCTCATTGTTAGAGGTTGGCAACTTGAAGTGGAGGGCATAAGTTGTTTCAATTCCCCCAAGATCTGACATCACCAGGCTGGCGCCTACTCACTCCACGTCTGATGCTCGATCTACATGTAACTTCCACATCTCCAGCCCTATCAGGCCGCTTTCTGCCTTTGCAGTTTCAGTTCCTACTCTTGTCCTGGCTATTCCTTTTTCTTTTGGCATTTCAGCTAAGAAATCTGCTATCACTTGTCCCTTGATCGCCCTACCGGGTGCTTACTCAATGTTTTTCTTCCCAAATCCACCGCCAATTTGACCAATCTTCCTAAAGCTTCAGGTCAATTTAAGATCAACCTCAGTGGGTGGTTAGTTAACACCAAGATTGGGTCGGCCTTGATATACTATCGTAGCCTCCCAGTTGTATTCACCACAGCTAAGGTTAACTTCTCCTAACCTGAATACCTATGCTCTGGCCCCTGTAGATCCTTGCTCATACTGTATACTGGTTGCTTTATCTTTTTTCTTTCCTGACCAAGGTTGCACTAACTTCTTCATCTCCGGCCTCCAGATACAAGTACAAGGTTATCCTTTCTTGCAGGCTCGTCAATGTCGGGAGCTTCTTCACGTGCCCTTTCATTTTTGTGAATGCTTTATCCTCAGGCTTCCCCCACTGTACCTTTCCTTTGCTGTCAACAGTCCCCTTCAATGTATAAAAAAAGGAGGGCTCTTTCTGCGGTCTTTGACAAAAAACAATTCATGACTGTTGGTAGGGAGTCGTCGTGTCTCTCAAAGATAGTATTTATATGCCTTAATTACGGCTATACTACTAGAAAGTAGAAAGTAGCAAGCCAGGGTCGTCCACGAGGAAAATGGGGGGTTTTATTGAGTGTAAGCGTAAGAAAGCACACAAATATGTCACTCTAAGTGTGTGGTAACGAACTTGGGGGGTTGATTTTTTTAAAACACTACGACTACTCTAAATAGCTAAACTATCCAACAATTAGAGAAAACAATATAACTACGAACACTAGCACGGAATATGTAATGAAGATTACAACGAGTCTTGGGTGCAATTGGTTTACATTTCTAGTTATCCTTTGATCATCGAAAAATTATCCTATTCTTATGCATTACTCACATATTATGGAGAAC
>JAULKJ010306400.1:0-11238 GCA_032355405.1 Rubia balearica | reverse complement strand
AATCCTAAAAATTAAGGCGTGGTGGCTACACCAAATTGTTCTATATTAGTAGGTAATTTTTAATAGTTATTGCTCTGTTTCTCATGGGATCGACACTGATTACCACTGTGCTAATTTCATCATTAGAGTTTGCAGATTTATTTTGGTGAGTGAAATGACGTTCACCACGGCATAACTGTCTCTTTGGGAATTTTTATATTAGAATTTTCTAATTATGAAAAATTTAAGGTTATTATATCCACTCAGTTTACTCTTCCTTCTTTCAATTCAATTTCAATAATGTATCTTGCATCTCCTAAATTATAATTATCAAAATTAATACTCCCTCTGTCCCAGAATAATCTTCATGATGTTTTTTTCGCGATTTTAAAAAAACATGTTTGACCGTTAATATGTTTAACTACGTATAATAGCGGCAAATTAAAAAAATCGATATTTAGAAACTACTTACTGCGACGAATCCAACAACATCATATACAATGATATTGTTTTTTATATATCTATTCAAATAGTGGTCAACGTTTAAAAGTATTGACTGCCAAATAGTAAGTGTGGAGATTAGTGAGGGACAACTGGAGTATGTAAATGAAAGAGAAACAGAGGGAGCATGTGTTTGAAAGTAATCAACTTTAACAATCTTCCATGAGAATTCAACCAATATTCCAACCAAAACAAGGTAAGTAAACTACGGAGAAGTGAATTGGACCTGATTTAGTGGCATTTTACACTCTTCGTAACAAAAAATTTCAGGGTTCAAACTCACCCCTATCAAGAATTGTAAATATTTGATTTAACAATGGTGTACCCTAATTAGATTTTAGAGTGAAATGTTAATATGTAATTTGGTTGCTTGCATGTGATTTTTATAAAAAGAAAAAAAACTACCTAAGAAGATCATAATAATAGGACGGACAAAGTTTTGTGCGAGACCGTCTCATAGCGCGACCAAGGATTAATGTGAGTTTAACTAGAGATGAGGTTCCAATATAATTTAAGAAAGTTTGGGAGAAGAATAGGGGATATGGGTTCAAATACTACTTTTTGGGGGTGTAGGGCATAAGTAATTTAGGAATTAATGATTTTGGTTCATAAGAATCTCACGAGACGAGAATCCAAGTAGGAGTAATTCGCAAATCAATATTTTCCTCATTTCTGCGCAATGCGAGATTTTTAATACCAGACTTGATGTTTCATTTTTAGTAATTAATGTTTCATTTTCAGTACTTGATGTTTCAAACAAACCTTGTGATGTTTTTTCATTAGCCTTTTTTCACTAAATTCATGTGTTTTAAAGTTAAAATTTGATTTTATATTATAAATATTATGTTTACATGTTAATTTTTTCACACTTTATACATGTTGACACTAGTTAGTGATATTTTATTAACTTAAATTTGAATTTATATTTTATACTTTCATTTTGATTGATATATTAGTTTTTCAACGTGTCCTTTTGAAAATTGATATTGATGTTTCTTTTTTTCTGATTATTATATTCTTATTTAGGTATTCATGATGTTTCAATTGCCATTTAAAATTTTTAGTACCAATGTTTTATATTTTGTATATTAGTGTTACATGTTGATGTTTTAAAATTAATGTGTATTTTAGTGTTTTTATTCGATGTTTATCTAATTTTTATTTTGATGCATATTTTAGTGTTTTTATATGATGTTTTAACTCTCTTATTTTGTTGTTTAGATATTCTAATTTGATGTTTAATTTTCAATAATTTTTATTTGGCATTTCACTATCTTTATATAGTGTTTTGTTTGATTATTTTTATTTTTATTTTGTGCATTTATTTGATGATTCATTATTTGATTTGTATTTTAATGTTTGTATTTGATATTTTAATATTTTTTATTTAATATTTAAAATTTTCTTAATATTTTATTATTTTTACTTGAGTTTTACTTTTATATTTTTTATTAAATACTTTGTATTTTTTGTATTTGATATTTCAATATTTACATATGAAGTTTTATTATTTTTATTTGATGCGTATTCGTATTTGTTTTTTTATATTATTTTCACTTAATATTTTAATATATTTATGTAATCTTTCATTAATTTTGTTTTACTTTTAAGGTTTTTATTTGATGATTCCTTATTTTATTTTGATGTGTATTAATATTTTTGTTTATTTTTTAATGTCTTTATTTAATTTATCATAAGTTGAAAAATGAGAAATGGAGTAACTTAGTTGGGCCAGGGGAGTCTGGATCCAAGTCTGAAAATTCTGATCTTCTTCTTCTCATCTACGGTCATATTTTCATCGATTTTCTCCATCGGAGTATCTAGATCCTCAACCCATTGGTTCGTCTCCTTCCGCGACCACTGTTTTTTGTTGGTTTTCTTTACGGAATCGTTTTCTTCCTCAATTCACTGGGTCGTCTTCTTCCTCAACCCACCGAAATTACCAACACCTTTCAAATTCAAATCTCAGTCTAATATGACCGTCCCAAACCTCCGTAATGCAGACCCAATCCACACCCACACCCAAAATCCCAGTCACACACACACACACACTTCTCGGAAATTCAAATTATTCAAACCTCTTAAATGAAATACTCCTTGGAAATGCACAGGAAAAGCTCCAACCTTTAATCTTCTCTCTCAATATTATTCATGTTTTTGAGCTCCAAACCGAGCTAAATCTTAGGTGATAACGAAGAACCTTCCGGAAAACCTGAAGGATTTGACGGCGAACACAAAAGCAACTACGGCAACTCCGGAAAGAAGGCCGAGAACCTCCGGAGAAGAGGGAGACGGAAAAATTTCTTCATTTTGTTGTTAATTTGCAATTTAATCCCTGAATTTGATCAGCCTTGCAAAACAAACCCCGAATTTAAATATTTATTAATTAACCCCAAATTTTATTTGCTATTGTCCTATATTTTTCAAAATTTATGTTTAATCATTGATTTTACCATGAGGCGGTATCGCAGAAACCTACTCAATAGGAAGACGTCTTGCCCATCATTTTAAGAGTCACTGTACACATCTCCCTGTATAATACTCCATATGTCTCAGTTATAGTTGCCCAAATTCTTTTATCTCAAATAAACTCGTTAGACTATTAATATAATAATAATAATAATTAAAGAAGTATAATAATAAAATAATAAAAAAATTATGTTTAGAAACGTACATGTTACGAAAAGTTTAACAATATTCGATAATATTGATACTTATATATCTGTTTCAACACATGGTCAAAATTTAACTTGAGAGAAAAAGAGAAAAGTGTGTTTCTAACCATGTGCATTAGTTGAAAGTGCCACTATAATCTAAACCTAACAATTAAATTGTTGTCGGAATTCCTTAAAATAACCATTATACCCCTTTAGGGAAAAAACAACCTTATTATCCTTCCCAAAAAGTGCTCAAACTCTTCCACCAATCAATGTCGGTCACCACCAGTCAACATCGATCAATGTTAGTCAACATCGCACGCCGCCGTCGTACTGCCGCCGGATTAGATCAGTACCTTTATTAATTAGACATGATTAGATTAGTACTTTATTAAATGGAAAGGGTTAGATCAGCACGTTAGTAAAAAAATACAGGGTTAAATAAGCACTTATGTAAAAATAATAGGGTCAGATCAGCACTATCATAAAAAAAACTTTTTGAGGAGACCCGCTCCTTATAAATATGCCTTCATTACAAATTCATAACCTAATGTATCATAGTATATTTATAATTTGTATGCATTCGATACAAAATCAAGAAACTTTGTTAAATTATTTTCGAAGGAAATTGAGAAATTTTGGTAAATAAGTTCCTTACGAAATTTGCAACTTTGTAATTAGAAATCGACACATATTGCTACTCGAATACTGCTAGGGACAGAATCAATTTTTTATTATGGAGACCGAGTTTGTATACCCTCTCCGTCCAAGATAAATTGTCATATTATGACTTTGGGAAGTCAAACTGAGCCAAATTTTACCATTAAATTATATTAGATATATGTAATACTACTATCATGTTAAATGTTGTTGGATTCAACATCCCATATATTTTCAAACTATTATTTTTTCAGTTTTTTTGAAACACATTAATAAGGATATTAATATTCCCTAGTCCCTCCGGTTCTCTTATAATGGATCACTTTTTATTTTATAATGGTATTTTTATTTTGGCTCATTCCTCATTTGGTAAATTCAATATTATTTTCATATATCTCATTTACTTTTTACTCCCCCAATACAATTTTCTCCACTCATTCCAACTTTTAAAAATCCTTGGACCATTTTATAAGAGGACATATTTAAAGGACCAGATGGAGTAGTCAAAAATTGATTAAATTAACTTCCAAAAGTCAAATTGTGCCAATTTATCTTGAATAGATGGAGTGTTGAAAACTAAATAGAAATTAACATACAAATTATAAATATAAATGATACATTAGATTATAAGTTGTAATGAAGGCATATTGAAAATGAGTTGGCTCTCCTCAAAAAGATTTTTTTTATGATACTG
This sequence comes from Rubia balearica, assembly GCA_032355405.1. Taxonomy (NCBI): domain Eukaryota; kingdom Viridiplantae; phylum Streptophyta; class Magnoliopsida; order Gentianales; family Rubiaceae; genus Rubia; species Rubia balearica. Next base: position 6,747 of record JAULKJ010306400.1, on the reverse strand, counting down.
TTGATTTAAACCTGTCTTTTTTACATAAGTGCTAATTTAACCGGTATTTTTTACTAAAAATGTTGATCTAACCTTGTATTATTAATATAAAATGCATGTCTTTTTAATAAAAGTATTGGTCTAACCTGGCCACCATCAGTCGGAGGCAGTCTGGAGGCAGCGACCAGCAGTGTTGACCAACATTGATTAGTGTTGACCATCATTAACCGGCATTGACCGGCAACAAAATCTAAGGTATAATGGTCATTAAATTTTTAGTTTTAAACACATGGTTAATTTTATCTTTTAAGCTTAGGTCAATTCCTTTAGTCAATGCCTAATTAGTGAAATTATGGTACATCTGCTCCATTGCTTTAAATCTTAGGGTTAGTTTAACACATTTAGCTTTTACAAGGTTACATCTGCACTTTCAAAATTTAATACGTCTTATTTATGCACTTTTCTCAATAAAAAGTTATGCAACTTTAACCTGGACAAATGGGTCGTAATAGCTAGGGAAATCAAAGAGAATCAGAAAACTTTTTCGGCCCATGTTCTCTTGTATAGCCCATGTCGAGCTTTACAATCAGTGCATAAACAGAACGAAATGGACAAAATATATGTCCTCAAAAAAAATGGACAATATATATGATTTCCAAAGTGCACCATTAACGTATTGGGCCTGGAGACTGCTGGAACGCTCAGCAAATTTGGAGCAGGTCAAATTCTGTTATGATATAAGGACTTCAACATAAATAACAGGGACTTCTATATAAATAAACCAAACTTTGAACGGTTCTTAACAGACAACGGTTTTCCCATGGATGTTAGTTAGTTGGAGAAAACAAGAAGAGAGCTGATTAAATAGGGATTCCGGAGATTAGTTGTTCATTCATGTTTTTGTTGTGAATCAATTAGAAACTGTAATTCTCTCTCATCTCAAATTCTCTACTATTCTTTCTCTTTAACAAACTCTCAAAGTTCTTCAAGTTTTCTGAATGAATCTGCAGAAATTTTCATTCAGTTTGTGTTAATTGCATCCAAACCTTCTTGGATCGTTACAATACTCTGCATGTTTGTTGTACTTCCGATGTCAGATGGTTGTTTGAGACCTTTTTGGATATTGTTGAAATTGATTCAGCATAAAAAACACTATTATTCTAACTGAGTGGACTGAGAAAAAAAATTAACGACTTACAATTTCTCGTCCGATATTAGTTGGAGCTTTTTCCAACGACTTTTTAAATGATTTAATATTATTTTTGAACAACCACATTTAAAAGTCACGTTTTACTGCAATTTTATATAAAAGTGCATCCAATGATTTTTAACTATAATTTTGCGTCTTTTTTACAAAATGTTTGTGGTAGGTGCATAGTTAATACTGTTTTTAGTAATACACTAGTTTCAGAAAAAATATCTACGACACACTTTCTATTTCAAAATTTTAATATATTGATCAAAACTTTAAAACTACAGTGCAATATATTTACATCATTGGTACATACTAACGTACATCTATAGTTTTTTTATTAAAAAAATGTACATTCATAACATTTGTTTCCTTCTTCACAAAAATTATTAAAGATGTTAATTTGTAGAACAACATACTCCATGCGGTTCACTAACATTAACATTGGCTCACTTTTTGGTCTAATTATTTAATTTTGACTCCCCTATAGGGTGCGTTTGACGGAGCTGTGCTTGTAAGCAAATCTGACTTATTTTGAAAGTAGGGGATACCAGTTAAAGTTTTTCCCCAAAATAGTTTCTACTTTCAAAATAAATTGTTTTAACACTTTAACAAACTCTAAAAAGTGTTTAGCTTATAAGCAAAACTGCTTATAACAAACCTATCTATTATAAAGTGGGACGAGACTCCCACATGACTGGTCCACACAGAATGGGTGATCCTTCCACTTTAGCTCCATACGTCACGGTGATGAATGTTCTTTTGGGAAAATGTAGAATAATACACCTACCGAGACGAAATCCAAAGGTGAGTCTCGTAGGTGGACATATCGAACCGAAATAAGATCTCAGATTGATATCTTGATACACTTTGTTCCACACCAACTTGGCGTATAGACACTTGAACACCATCATTTATCAGGGATAAAACCCTAGTTGCGCCTGATCTGTAACGCAATGCCATGCTTGCCTTCGTGGATGAGTGGAAGGTGTTATTTAGGATGAAGTGGTTCACATATACCGTGATTGCATCCGGGAGTGTCAACCTCAAACCCACCGGACGGATGTCTCAATTCAAGCTGGCATCCCGACTCAAAAAGTCCACAATGACATCAACTTTATATTATTAGACTATCTTTAATCTTAGTATGATTTTTCAAAATCTATGATACTCATTCAGCTAATTATTACATCAACTAATTTTTCACTCCACCCGTCAAAATACAATTTTTCTAAATTCAAATATTAAAATTAAGTGAGTCAATATTAGTGAAGGAGTACAAATCATTTGTTTACCGGCCTCTTTCACATTTTAACATGCATTTTGTATGATTCCAATACTAGTGTGAAGATTATAATCCACACCAATTCTAAAAATGTTGTATGTGAGCACATATTTTCACTCATCTTAATTTTATTTTTCAAACACGATTAATGGAAACTTTTAAATTAACTAGATACTCCCTCCGTCCCACGAGTAATGGCACACTTTCTATTTTAGTTTGTCCGCATATTTTTTTTCTTCAAATTTAGCATGATTTGAATGCTCAAGATTGTCCTAATTTTTTATCCAAATTCATCAATTAATCCTACCCCGCCAAATATGTAGGCCACCACAATTTCTAAAAATTTGATTCAAAAGTAAATATGTCATTTGTAGTGGGAGGAGTACATCCTAACGTACATGTAAGAAGATTCGGAGAACATAATCCACGTTAGTTCTAGGAGACCACGTACACCATCTACGTGTTGGATGCAGGATGTTTACAGTACTACGTGTGCGTTTCGACTTTATACAAATATACTACGAGCATTCCACAAACCACTCACACGATTATTGTGTTAACCTTTAACCTTATCATCTACCATCATATTGTCAATCTCATAGTCATACAGAAAATAGATCAAAGACAGTAAAGATGATGAAAGTTGTTGCACTGTTGGTTGTGTTTACTTCAGTTGTAGCTGCTTGCAGGTCTCCTCCTCCCGCAAAAACTGTCCAAATCAAACAGGAGAAGGAGGTGATTGTGAAGGAAGGCCACAGACATGTTGAAATAGAATACGGACAAGAGGCTGCCAACACCAAAATCATAATACTGCCTTCCTCTGCAGGTGAAGGTGAGGCTAAACACGCCGGTGAAGGGACAGTCGGGAAGGTGAAAGATGCCATCAATAAAGCCGGAGATGTGAAAGAAAAGGTCAAAGACGCTGTTATGGAGACTGGTGGGAGCGTGACAGATGCAGCAAAGGGAAAAGCACGCGACGTAGCTGATAAAGCTGGTGAGGCTACAGAAAAGGTGAAGGGAGCAGCGAAAGATGCAGCTGAGAGCGCAAAAGAGAAGCTGGGAGAAGCGACTCAAGAAATACTTGCCACCGCAAACACCCTTCAAAAGGATGTTAGGGGCAATACAACTAAATTCGTGATTTATTTTCTGAATAATGCTTTGCCAACAGGATTGTGTGCTTCTGGTGGCATGAAGCTGTTGGGGTTGAGCTTGGCCTATGGCACGGCTGTTTGGGTGACACTCATCTCCAGCTATGTCACGGCAGACGCTTTGCCGAGGCAGCAGTTTGCTGTTTTGCAGAGCAAACTGTACCCGGTTTACTTCAAGGTAATAGCTTCAGGTATTGGGATGGTTCTTCTGTCTCACTGCTTGAGTTCAGCCTCTGCCATCCAAGCTCTCAACCTTTTTGCCTCACTCGTGCTCGTCCTCTTCAATCTCAACTATCTGGAGCCTCGTGCGAACAAGGTCATTATAATCCGGAACCTGTGATATCCAGATTAGTACCAAACAAGTACTATATATATTAGAAGTTGATCCTATGATTCAATATTCAGTGCTGACCTGGGATATTTGTTGCAGATAATGTTTGAGATGATGAAGCTGGAGAAGGAAGAAGGACGAGGGATGGAGCACCCAGCTGACGAACCAAGCGTGGTGAGGAACATAGATTCGCTGGTTGCTCCGCTAATCGGGAAATCACCAAGTGCCAGAGCTTCTATGAATCCGTCGGAGAAGCCTCAAGCAAGGGCGGATACCAGTTCAGCTTCAAGGTCTCAAATGGTGGAAATGAGCACGAATCTGAAGAAACTCAACTTATATTCGTCGCTGCTCAACATCATCACCATACTGTCCCTTACTTGGCACCTTTTCCACCTCGCCCAGATGATTAAACCTTGAATCAGTGCTCCCGCTGTTGCCTATGTGAACTAGATATTAACTACTGCTACTATCTTCTTTTTGTTTTTGTTGCTATGAACTGTGTGATCTACTAGCTAGGTTGCTAATGGAATCTGTAATATAGCAGATATATGCAGGTTGCTTGTAATCTTCATCAAGTACTATTCTATTAACAAGCTTTTATGGATGGTTTTTAGATTTATATGTTTCTTCAGAAGTGAGAACACGTGAAAACAAACCACCAAAAGAGCAGTAACATTTGAGATAAGTTATATACTACCACCATTATTTCCATGTTTACTTTTTCAAAATCAAATTTAAAAAGTTTTGACTCTAAATATAAGTTAATCCCAAACACTATATAATAGAAATTGTTTGGTTGGTACTATCAATCGGGGATGTTGAAGTCATTTTGACTAACATAAATCCAATATATATATATAATAAATATATTATGTGAGATATTGTTATGAACGCCTTATTTTCTAAATATAATAATTTTTTATGTAAAATTGTAAATATGTCAATAATGGTGAGACGGATGCAGTACTGTATTAGGCAGTTTCCTTCCTACTAAACTCGCATCACCAAAAAAACAGGAGGAACCGTAAATTTTTGGGATGCTTTTACCAAAATTAAGTAATGGTAACAGATAAAGAAACATAATTAAGAGATTGTCATTGAAAATCTATTTTTTAGCTTGACCTAAATATCATAGATTGTTCATGAATTAATCCGACCATTCTTCCCTCAAAAAAATTATAATCCGGACCATTCTTATCTCAACTGGTATGTTCTCATCTCAGCTGGTATGTGTTAGTAGATAAGATTTACAGCAGTAATAAATACATTGTATAGTGTGTTGCTATGGATAGGGTTTGAAAACAGACAGAGAAACATGGTTCAGAGTTTGTTATTGAAAATTTAATTTATTAGTTTCTAAATTGAGATATTGTTCAAAATGGTATCCAGTTTTAATTAAAATTTACAGTTTGTTATTCAAATTTAAAAATTTGCCCTATATAGATACTTATTTTTTATTTATATCTCAAAAGGGTACCTTTTAGCAAAAAAAAATATTAATTTGAATCAAAATCGTGCCATAATTATACCCACATTTAGCTACAAAGTATATTTTTAGGACATTTATGAACATGTGAATACCTTTTAAGTACAATTTTTAAAATATGGCACCAGACTGTACCAATTTGAACACTCTATCTTTCTAAATTTGACCTAAATATCAACTGTTCATGAACTTATCTGGACTCTTCTTGCCCCAAAAATTATGTCGGCAGTTCTTATCTCAACTAGCATGTTCTAATAGATAAAATTTGAAGACAGAGCAGAATAGTATATTGTACTTGGAGAAAGACTCATATGAAACCGTCTCACCATAACTTATGGTGGGATAAGGTACAAACTAAAATTTTACAAATTATAAAAAGTACCTCATATCATTCTCATTTTTAAATAATTGTGCTTAAAACCCTCGTCTCACCCATAAAATTAGGTGAGACCGTCTCACCCAAGTCTTTGTATTATACTTGAATAGTATGTGGCGAGGATTGTAGAACCGCCCTAAGCAAGCTGCTCGGAGTTTTTCTCCAGGATCTTCTATTCTGTCTCTGGTATTCATCCATCTTTCCCGAAATTTCTAGTTTAGCTTTTCTTTTGGTTGTAGCTCCCGAGGGTCTTGTCTCCAAATAATTGACCTTATTTTTCTGGATTTTATTTATTTTTGCTATAAATAAAAGATACAAGAAAAGTCTTCCGTTAATCGACTAACAATTAGATCAATCATTAAAAAAAATTATTTCGATAACTTTTAGAAATAAATTATAATTAATTTATAAATTACGATACACTTTAAGAGTTTTTCAAAATTATTAAGAATCTCGTTGCAGTATATTAAAATAAACATCAAAGTTTTTCAGCCCCTTTCTTCAATTTCTCTCCCAAAATTGAAGATTTAATCCATTCATGGTATTGGAGATTATTGGAATCTAACTCTATGAGGAATCCCACACACTTCACGAGGTTCGATTCACTAATGAGCTTGTTCAATGTCAATAACCCTTGCATGATTAATGATGATGCACTAGTGGAGGATGACCTATTAAAGACGGTTTTATCGAACATTAGAAGTCACTTTGAAGGTGCCTTCTCTGGCGATCAAAGTCACTCCAAAGAACCGCCTTCTATCGAGGTCAGAAACACATCCGAATTCGAAGCTTGTTTCCAATGTCCCAAAAAAAGGCTGCTAAAAACTTTAAATTTCCGGCAACGCAAAACAAACTCAGATCTGGGGAAGCAAAGTCACGATCTGCAATGTAGGGACCAAAAACGACGAAATGCACAAAGATCTTTACAACAACAAAATAAAAAGTTTGAT
>JAULKJ010306399.1:0-20064 GCA_032355405.1 Rubia balearica | reverse complement strand
GGACATTTTACCTTTTATTATTCTAATTAAACTCCGTTTTTTCCAAAACTTTGTCTTAAATTAATGGTGGGTATGTTGTATTAAACTAATTATTTTTTATGATTTTTTAAAAATGAAAATGGGGTAAAATTGCAAATAGGTCAAAACGGGTCGATTTGGGTCAAAATTCGACCCAACCCATTTTGACCCGACCCACATCGGCCCAAATGGGTCATTGACCCGACCTGATCCATATGGACCGGGTCAAAATGGGCCGGGTCGGGCAATTTGAAGTGTGAGGGTAAAAAGTAGGAGAAGTCCTTAGGAAAATTTTGGGGTATTGAAGTTTCGTTTCGGAGACGGTTTCCCAAGTTCCATTATCTGTACAAAAAGAATAAATAGAATTGCTAATCTTGCATCCTACAAGAAAAACTAGGGTGCTCTTTTAACTCCTTAAAAACTATACTACTATAAAAAATGTGCTCACAAGACTAGCCGTTGTTAGTAATAGGAACTTCATGATTGCTTACCCGAAAACATGCAGTTTGACCTCTTTCTGCTTATTTTCATTATTAACTTCAGAAATATGTTAGCTACTTGTTTCCTACATAAAAAATTCCTAATAGCTTTTACCACTGATGCAGATACTTGATGATGTGAAAAGTTATGTTTGGGTTTCATTGAATGGAAAGAGAATGTAGCAGTTTCCAAGAGGTTATTTGGTTCATATCAATGAGACAGCATCATTTTTCAACCAGCAATAACTGCAATCAAATGGTCAAAGTGTGGCTTCAACTATTGTAGTGGGAAATCAAAAGGCATGTGGCTTTAGTTGAAAGAAATGTTTAGATTTATATGTCATCATGTTGCTTGTTATTAGATTCAGAAAAGAGAATAGATGGTGTAAAACTAGATAAAATTTAAGATTAGAATCTGTGGTACATTTGTAAATAAATATAGACATAAATTAGTAGTGTCAGGTTTGTTTATTCGAGCCTATTCAAGTAACATTTGGAAGACAATCTTTTACTTTTCATACCATCATCAGTGTCATGGAATATGCCAATAGTAGATATCCTTTTAGGTCGTATAGTTAGGGAAATAATGGATGGTCCTGATCCCATGCTTTGCATGCTAAAGGCTTTGTAAAATATAGAAAGTGATAATATCAAAATGTTTTTTTAAAAGTATATTCTTGTTAAAAATTGTTTCGGTAAATTTTTATCAAATTGTTCCGATAAATTTATATTTTAGAGTATTATATTGTGCATTGCATGTATTTTATTTGTGTATTTTATTTAAGAATTCTCAAAAAATTTGAATGCCTCCATTTATATCATTCATATAAAGAATAGCATCGTAAGACAATCTAATGAATGTATAGTATATAATAAGAGTCATTGACTAGATATATAAAAAATGCGCCTAACAAGAGTCATTGACTATATTGCCCTTAAACTTAACTATCTCATTCCTTCTCTTCTCCGCCGTGTTGAACAAATCGATGCCGAGTTTCTCTTTCCTTCTCTTATCTGCAGTGTTGAGCAAATCGACTCCAAGTTGCTCTTTCCTACTCTTCTATGCTGTGTTCTTTCCTTTTCTTCTCCGTCGTGTTGAACAAATCGACATTGAGCTGAAGGGCTTCAACACCACCCCTTCAAACCTCAAATCGACGCCTCCAAATTTCAAAACTACGCTGACCTTGGAGTCTCAAGTCGACTCCCACTCGACGCTGGTGCTGACAAGCGGTGGAGTCTTCAACTTGATGCCGCGGGTTATAAGATGGCCGGAAAATGACGACACGAGAGGTGGATGAAGGCTGGGTGGAGTGGGCTAGAGTTTCGACAAGAGTCAGAGGAGGTGTCGGAGGTATTTTTGTCATTTTACGTTACGTCAATGCCATAAATAGTGTCTTAAGGTTATATTGTCACTTATCTCAATTATTTAGGTTTTTTTGCACTAAAAATTATTGAGGGTTATACTGGCACTTACTAAAGTAGGGTTATATAGGTATATATTCCAAATATTTTTGAAACACGGGTACAATTTTTCATTAATTGATGACGGATGAAGTAATGCAAAGTTTTGGAAAACACCATTTTTTCATAAAGTTTATGGAAAGAGATTTTAATTAGAATAATAAAAAAGTAAAAGATTTTAGTTGCAATATTAAATTTGTATTATGCAACGTGCATTAGTTATAAGTTTTATGACCCGATTAATGCAACCCGAAAATTTTATTTTTATTTATTTTAATTTACAGTTTAAAACTTGATCTTTCCATAGTTTATGGAAACAACGTCTTTCAAGAGCGGGCTCATGAAGTAAACTATCAGCATGTGTTTCATATAAATTCAGTTTTAGTAAGAAATAAGCTTCTCATTGATTACATATAGCGTATATCTATATTGATCAAATATGCACACGGACTACTTTTTACAGCCTGATTTAGCGAAAGAACAAACAATATCTAAATCTTTGACGTAAAATTGGATACATTATAAACACTGTATCCATATGATACACAAGTATATAAACATCAACTTCTATTAATGGACTATTTAATCAATTTAAAGATTAATCTCTGCTCCCTTACAGTAGTTTTTCAGTCCAAAAATATTAATTTTTATTCAATCCATACTGGCCAAGCACTGTATTTTATTCGTATTTGGGAGGAATACTAATTTAGCTAATCCCTCTCACTATTAAAAATTTAATTAAATAGTAAAATATTTATTGCAACAATTATGAAGCTCTCGCCATTAATCTTATTTTTGGCAAAATGTTAATAAGCACCAAAGTATATATATTTTAAACAAAATATTTATTAAACCCTGAAAACCAAATTAAAATAAGCAATTAATTCAGCACAGAGATAATATGACCTGCTTAATGGTAGACAGGAGAGATTGTGTTGCAAAAAATGGAACGATTTGGTATAAATTATTGCTGTAATCGGAAATTTTAAGGCAAATTCTTGGAAAAACGGGATTGAATTCGAATTCTTGGGAGTACAAAAAGATAAAAGTATTTAGTTGTGATAATAAAAAATTTATTATGCAAGGTGTAATAGTTATAAATTTATAAATTTTGTTGCTCTAACAAAATAATTTTAAAAAAGAGTTTACCCGCTAAACATGAAATATTTTCGTCAAGAAAAAAAAAAGAAAATGTACGTGTGAATGCGTGTAAAATATTGAAACTTATTTAAAAAAGTCAAGGGATAACCTCCAAAATGCACTTTTGGGGAAAAAGATGGTGGTCAAAAGTCAACCTCAAATGTATTCTTTTTATTTTTTTTAATCTCCGACATTTTTACCTTGAGATGGTCTCCTGTCAGACAGTCTAAACTTTAGACAGGGGGCTTTATGCAATTCTAGTTATATTTTAGTTTCAGACACCTATCTCTAATAATTTTAAAGGGACATACCTCTAATAATTTACAGAGATCTATCTCTAATATTTTTTAGGGGTTTTTTTATCCAATTTTTTCCCGTCATTTTCCCGCAATATGCAGCTTGCAAAAAATTGAAAAAATATGTGAACATATTTTTAAAATGCAAAAAATTAATATGATCATCTAACTAAAAATTATAAACATCAGTAAAAAATAGCAGAACGTCAACGAAAATCATAAAAATATCAACTAAAAAATTGGAGCAAAAAAAATATATAAAAAATAAAACAGCGAAAAAACATTAAAAATAAAATAAAATTGAGAAAAAATTGAAAAAACGTCAACTACATCTTATAAAACAACAAATAAAAATTAACAAAGTTTCAATTATAATTTTTTTAAAAAGCTACAAAAATCAACTAATATTAACAAAAAACTAAAAACATCAATTACTATAACCTAAACTTCATCCATAAAATGAAAAACATCAACATAAGGAAAAAAATACTACAAAAAATAACCTATGTCACCCAAAACTATAAACATCAACTCGTATCACATAAAACTCACCGAGAAAATGAAAAACATCAACATGGAAGAAAGAAAAAAAAACAATATCAACCCATATAACAAAAAATATTTACAAAAAATTGACTCATATCAACTAAAACTCATCCTGAAAATGAAAAACATCAACATGAGAAAAAAACAAAAAAGTAAAAAAATTCACGGTACCTCAAGAGTATAAATTATTCACTAAAAAAATTATGAAACGTCAATAATTTTTTTTAAAAAATACAAAACATCAACTCATATCAATCAAACTTCACACGAATATTGAAAAAACATCAACATAAGAGAAAAAACCTACAAACATAATAAAAAAACTACCGTACATCAAGAATACTCCTATTACCAAAACCAGAGAACCATTGTAAACATTCTCTCGATGAAATAATAATAAAGCTCAACATTTATTTGGAAAAAAACACAAAACAACATGCATCACATAAACATCATCACATGAACCATGACATTTTCACATAGTAGCTTAACATTATCATAAACATCATTATCACATCATGAACATCATCATCACATCATAAACATCATCAATGTACGCAGTAGGAAAACTAAAAGAAATCAAGTTTTACCTTCAGGACTAGAAGACAAAGGAAGGTCGCGCATCGACGGAGAAAGGCGGAGTGTCGACAAAGGATAGGTATTCTGGCGGCATCTCCACACTTGTGATTAAACGCGCCGATTATGTAGAGCCATGTGTGGAGTCCACGCGCTAAAGTTTTCTTCTCCGTCAGAGCACGTGAATCTCATATGCGGCGGAGCGGCTGTCAACTCGAGCAATGCAGCCGAAGATACGTTGTGCGATGTTGTGGCTGTGCGATGCGGAAAATGGCTTCGATCTGCTGATGTCGGAGATGCCGGAGAGTGGGTTCGATCTGTTGCGCAAGGTCGGAGACGCCAGAGAGAGGCTCAGTCTGCTGATGTCGGAGATGCTGGAGAGTGGCTTCGCGGTGAGGAGCTCCCTGCGACGTCCGACGAGGAAAGTCTTCTTCTCCAGCGGAAGAAGAAACGCGGCGGTTGTGCCGCAGAGCGGCGACAGTTGTCGGCGGAGGTGGCAGTTACCGACGAGTTCAAACGGAGGAGAGAAAAATGACGAACTGAAGATTCTGGAAGTTTTGAATATTTATATAACCTTTTGATAATTGCACACTAGGTTCCTTGATTTATTAACATATTTAAAGTAAAACCCCACCCCACCCCAAATCAAGATTTATATTATTTACATAATATACCCTGGCTAAAGTTTAGACTGGTTAAAACAAGACTTTGTGTTTTACCTTTAGTAAATTATTTCAATAAACTCTTTATTAAAATTCCAAACTCAAGCTAAAGCTGATTATGAAATTTGAAAATAAAATAAACCAGTCTTATTACTCCCTATATCTCATTTCAAAGTTCACATTTTAATTTTTTACAGTTGACTTGAAAAAATTTGATCGTTGATATAAATTCATTAACGATAATTAAAACTTGTAAAAATCTTATATTTTAAAAATATATGTTATAATGAATCTAATAATGTATCACACAATAGTATTTATAATTATATACCAGTTCATTTTTAAAGTCAAAGTTAGAAAGTTTTGACTAAATAAAATTTTAAATTAGAGTTTAGAATGGGGGAAAGAGTACATTAAAAAATATATATGAAGAGGTCTGCTGTGGAATTTTCTTTTAATATACTGTACTTCCTTAAATAGATCAATAAAACAATCCACTACTTAATTAGGATGATAATATCAGTCAATTGAAAACGCTCAGTTAAACTGATTTTCTTGGCTTCATTATCTGTGGAAAGTTTTCATATTTCTCCTATGAGGACAGCTATTGCATTAATTTTGGGTTTGATTATCAAGAGTTTGAGAAAATTGTTGCTCTTTAGTGCTAAACTTTCTCATCAAACAATTAAATTGATTCTGTTTTGGAACAAATTTTAAAATTTGCTTCATTAAATAGAATGAAATGTGTACAAATGGTACACTGACCATGGAAGAAAGATTTGTCAAATTTGTGTCTTTGATAACCTTATCTTACAATTATGATAGTAAAAAAATAGGTCGACTAATATTTAAAATGTACAGACGTTTTAATATTTTGAAAATGCCACGATAATTAATATCACATACGCGTGAGGTTTACTTAATAGATTATCACAATAACATATAAGTCAACTTATCATCATGTACGTATAATTGTAATTTTATTATTTTGAAAATACTAAGATAATACTAGTATGTTTGACCGTTAATATGTTCATCTACGTATAACAATGACAGATTAAAAGTTGATATTTGAAAACTATTTGTTACGACGATCGAATTCAACAGTATGTCATATGATAATATTATTGCTCATGTATCTATTCAAATATGTGGTCAAATTTTGATAGAAAATTGTGCCCAAAAAGCAAGTGGGCACACTACAACAAATCCCTCTAGTTACTACATTTTTTGGGTCTCAATAATGACATCATTAAGTGTAGCTAATATTTTTCTCTACACTTCAAAAAAGTGTAGTAGCGGTAGGTGTAGCGAAAAAATAACACTACTCTTAAAGGCGTATTAAAGGATTATTACACCTCAAAGTGTATTTAAAAACACCACTCTTAAAGGTGTAGTAAATGATTACTACACCTCGAAGAGTATTTAAACTCTCTACATTTGAAGGTGTATTTAAAATACACTACATCTGAAGGTGTAGAAAAAATTACTACACTTGGAAATGGAGTAAAATAAAGTTCTCACTCGAAAGTGTAGCAAGTAGTCAAAAAGCCTAATAATTGCATTTCCATCCCTGAACACAATTAAATTGTAAACCAATCCAATTTTTTCCTTAAATTGCATATTTATCCACAAGACTTGATAAATTGCAAATCAATCAAGAAAACTCTTTAAAATGCAGAAAAATTCAAAAAACTATTTAAATTGCAAATCAGTGTAGAAAATTTATTAAATCACAAACCAATCAACAAAATTATTTTCAACATCACTGTAGTTACACTTGAAATCCTGCCCTAATCGAGAACTTTCTAGACAAAACTCTTTCCTAATCTGGGAGTTTCCAAACAAAAGCCTCCTAAATCCACATTGAATCTAACACAGATAAAACATATAGCCTTGATTAATGCTTCCCAACTTTCAAGTGTAGACTCATCCATCTACAACCTTGATACTCGATTTTCAGCAACAAATATCAGGAAGAAGAAAAATCATCCAACAGTGCAACAAAAGTATGACCTAAATAGATTTCAAAATCATATATAATTCAAAATGGAATGCCAAAAAACTGTTAAATTTCTAGCTAATGCATTATGAAGCACAATATGGAAAAAACAAAACAATATTTTGCATTAACATAAGTACTTACAGCTTGCCTATCTCAAAATTTAATAGCAAGCCATTTAGAGATACAATAACATTCAGAGTTCAGAGATGGAAACCCTTTCAAAAGTCATTCTGGGTCCTACTTAGATAGGTAATAGACAACATCCTTTGCTTGAAACATGTAAGCGTATAAAACACAAACAAAACTAATAAACACCAACATTGACAAGACTAGCTGCTCATAAGTTTTGCATATACCTATTATCAATGATTATAACCAAAAAGTGAAAGAGCAGATCCTCAATGCCAGCAAGAAAGTCACCTCCACAAAAGTTAAACCAGGTGGCCTTGGAGGAGCTTTCAGATCAATATCAATGGATCGGCCCATACTGCAAAAATCACACACATTTCCAATCAGGGGGATTGGGGTATTGGACTACTTAGCACTAATTAGCCTCAACAGGATAGAAATTCTTTTCCAGATATAGGGGAACATAAGTAGTTTTAAAAGGAAGGTAGTTTTGCAAATTTTCATCCCAAGCAAGTTTGTACACTGCTTTCAATCAACTAAAACTAGCATTTTTAAAGCAACGTTACCACCTTAAGTATAATTTCAAAAGTCAATACGTAACTCACTTTTACTATCAGCTTGATGAAATAAAACCACACCACATCAAACCAAACCAAACCGGCATAAAAGAAATGGTGAACATTGCTAATGAATGGTGAACTTAAAGTGACAAATTAAACATTGCTAATAAATGTGACAAATTAAACACCTGAAACATCAATTGATGTGCTCATGTAAAGCAAGACTAAATCTCATAAACAGAATGATTGATTTCAAACCATCATAAGGTCATTTGCTACCCCAATAATGATTGAAAGAGAAGGGTATACTAAAGCACTGAGATTGGTTGACAGGAAAAACCATGTTGCACCACTAAACAGCCAGAGAAGACCTCCAACAGAATAAAATGCCTTCACACGTGTCCCGGTCCACGCCATTTCCTATAAAAAATTAAATGAAAAGTAAGAGAGGAGTTTCACGCAGATTGCAAAGATAGATAGTTTAAGATATGAATGAAACCTGTAGCACGACCAACACGATGAAGCTGAAAATGTAGGTAATTGCTGGAACCTGGTGATCAATTACCATTTCCGAAACCTTTGTTATGGAATGATGATATGGTAAATTTTCATAAAATTAGCATAGAGCAGTGACTTATACCAAAGCCTTTGAAGCTTGAGGCATCACCAAATCATTGATCAATTAAAAAGCCACAATGTCTATATACAAGTTAGTTTAAGCAACATGATGCATTATTCAAGAAAAATTAAGCAGTTTACAAGGGAAACCAGTACAGACCTGAGAAACATTGGTAACTAATCTTGTGAGCACATATACAAGAGCAACTTGGTGGTACAAATTTTTTTGAACCAGTGATTCCATGAAATTCTATCATCGCGATGAACAACTTGTTTTAATCTGCAATTGAAAAGAAAAAAGTATCAAGACGATGGCACAAACCCTCAAAAGGATATACTAGCTTTTTTTTCTTGACATAACAATGTCCTCGATCAACACTACAAACCTTGGTTCTTCTCTTCCAAAGTGAAATATTGCCACAAAATAGAATCTGACAGCAATTGACGTGTATGTTATCTAGTGATACTGATTCAATTGCATTTATTAATAAAAACATAAACACAGTGAAGATTGTGATACCTGATTCTGCACATTAAGACTGGTTCCTGATGTATTGAGTTTGAAGGCAAAAAATGCAATTGCATTCAAGCTAAGATTGGCAACCTACAAAAACCATGTTAATTTGTTGGTAAAAGATCAGCAATACATAGTTTATCTTTAAATCAAGTGGAAAGAGATCCTAACCATTGTAAAAGAATTTCGGCAGCTCGATAAGACTACTCTACTTGTTGAATTTAGTGTGATACAGTTCACCATTGACCTTCAATAAATCAAGCAGTATGGTTTAAGTTCACCATTCGTTAGCAATATACTTTTAAACTTTTTTCTCCTTGAAGTATACTCCACTAACACATATGAATCATCTCTATAACTATTAAATTGCTTTTACTTCAGTATCCTATATTAGTAATATCTAAACAAAACCAAACATGTTTGTGTGTGAGCTTACTACAAATTATTAAAGTTTTGCCATTTCCACCAAGTACAGCTTGAAGTATGCATGTGAGCTTAATACCTCGATAAGGAATGTGACCCCCTGTATAAGAACCATGATCAGAGCGTTTGACTGGAGTTTGGGGAACTAAAAATCAATCATCATGTGTAGAAAAATGAGTAACCTTTGCTTTCCACCTTCACTCAGTTTGTTTATCACATTACCAAGAATCAATAAGCTCTTGTTAATGTGCTTTCCTTTCTTTAAACGAACACTGTTAGTTCCAATATTAGTAATCCTCTCAACCCTAACTAAATCCACTAAATTCTAGCATTACATAAGGGAAATAACAGTGTTTCAGCACATTAAGTTTTTTACAAAAGTTAAAAGACTGGAAAGTGATTAGATTGATAAAATTCTACAGCCAAAATTTCTTACAATTCTACAGATTCCACTATTATGGTGTTAGTATACATTAGTATTATAAAAGTCCTACAAAAAGCAACAGGCATTGCGGATATGAAGATACATGTATCAATTTTGATGTACTCTTTGTTGTTGTAAGGATTAGGATAAACGAGCAAAAATATTTACGCAAATGAATGTTGCCAATTTCGAGCTTATTATTAATGACTTAAGCAATAGCAGGATAGAGGGTACTGAACTAACCAAAACAGGGACACGAAAAGCATCATCCAAGGAAGATTTATCAACAATTATCTTCCCCTTGCTTTCAATTACCTGGTTAACAAAGTTACAATAATTGAGTTCAAATCAGTGGATGTCTAGTTGAAAGCAACATGAATGGCATTACTTTGTCATATTGAGAAACTCTGAAAGACTAATAACTCACCATCCTAAAGATAGTATGAAATCTACTACTTTGAACAATCGTGTTAGTCTCACAAAAAAGGCTATTCACTGAATAATTATTTTTATATGTGTAAGAAGCAATAAAAAAAATGAAGAGGACAAATTTGGAGACATCAAATTCTAAAATCAGGACGTTCTCTGCGCTGTAAAAGTTCAAGCACTTGTTCAGCACTACTCACAATTTCTTCTCTAAGTCCCACAACAAAAATTCCACACTGCATAACAATACACAACATTGTTATGTTATGTAAAATAAACCATACATCACCAATAATCATATTTTTATATAGTCTGCAGCATCAGTAGATCTTGCTGGAATAGTCCCAAATCTGAAACGCTCACGTGGAAGAAAAAATTTTCTTTCATGCTCTGCATGAAGAAACACAACCTTATTTATGTAGATCTAGATATAATGATAAGATCCATCCATATATCTAAAACAACTCCAAAACTTAACTAAAAATTACAAAACTACACCAACCTTAACCGCACCATAATTCATCTAACATACAGTGTAAGAAAAATAGTATGCCTCGTATGATATGTTTCAATGCCAGGCATGCACGTCGATGACTCTTAAGGCCATTGCGAGCTCGAGTGCAGTTCTAGCCAAGTTATGTGCCTGTAACATGACTCTGAAAGTTAGTGACCCTCAAAAACTCCTGGAGAAAGGCTTATCTAACTCGGCTTCTACATCGCTCGAAGAGCGCATGTCAAGAAATTGTCAATAAAGTAAAATAACACTGAACTTGGAAAACAAGCAACTCAAATACCAACCAGAAATTTTGTTATTGAAATTAAAGGCACACGTCGATCAAATGATTTCATCATAACACTAGCACAGTTCACAAAAACTATTAAGGGAAACAAACCAAGTTATAGGTGTTAGCCACTCTTAGCAAAACCAGTAAGCTGTAAGCTCTCAACAAAACCGGTGACAAATTATACTAGTAAGTTGCTCTCAACAAAACAAGTTTTGCTTCAAAAGGGATTCGAGAAGATCAACTTCAATACTTCACCTAAAACCATGCATTTCTATTACATCATAAGGCAATCGTAGAAGAATAAAAAAATTTAGAAACAAGACTACAAGATGCCAGAACGAAAGTGAAATTGTTGTGACTTCTGAACTCTTCAAGAATATTTACTCTCTACAGTGTTATCCTAATTTTATACGGAGAACATAATCATAATTAATTTAAATGTCATCGGTTATGTATAATCACATATGCTGGCGAATAACTTCATGCTTGGAGGGATGATCAAAGGTTTTGACAGAGACTTACTTAAACACTAGCTGAGGCTTCAGTGGCCACTGGTTTGCCCTTTTTCTTTGGCTCCTCCATTCCCTTCTGTACAACCACTACTTTCAAACTAAAACAAGAAACAAGTTTCTTTTGTTGAAATTCTTAGCCTCTTCCATTGCTAGCTGTGAAAAAGAACCAATACAGCGAATTAGGACCAATGCAAGTTGGTATAGTGTATCAGAAAATGTTTAACTCTACTGCACTACATTAAGAGCGTATTAGACCTGCTAGGTCAACAAATACATGTCAATCTCGAGAAAATATGATAATTTCAAATAAGAAACGATTAGGAACTCACAAAAAAAACATAATCAACAACAATGCATAGATGAAATTGTGCAATCCAAAGCTACAGTTTTTGACATAATTTCTAAAGGGAAGAGTTCAATACACACCCTTATTTATACACCATTTTATACACCAAATCTCAACCATCCATCTGATATAATCTCAGGGTTGAGATTATTTTTAAAAAATATATATTTAATGAATGAGTGAGATTATGTTAGATGAAAGGTTGAAATTTGGTGTATAAAATGGTGTACAAATAAGAGTGTGTGTTGAACCATTCCCATGTATGTATATTTATGTGTGTGTTTATATGTATGTGTGTATATATATGTATATATAAATATATATATATATATATATATATGTGTATATATGTATGTCTGTATATATATATATATATGTATGTATATATATGTCTATCTATATATGTATGTATATATATATATCTATATATGTATATAAGTATATATGTATATCTGTATATGTGTGTATATGCATATATTTGTGTATATATGTATATATTTGTGGATATATGTATATGTGTGTGTGAATATATGTATATATCTGTGTATATGTGTGTGTATGTGAATTCAAATATAAAATTTATGACAAAGGCTTGTGTGAGACTATCTCACAGCGAGATCAAGGATTAATGTCCAATATTATGAAGTTTAAGTAGAGATGGGGTTCCAACTATAATTTAAGAAAGTTTGGGGGAGGAAGGAGGGATCAATGTGCAAATGCCACTTTTTGGGGTTGTTGGGCATAAATAATTGGGAAATTAATTATTCCGTGACACAAGAACCACACGGGTCAAGAATTGGAATCAGAGAAATTCGCAGGTTAATTTTTTCTCCTCATTTTTGCGCAATGCACAGGTTTTTACTATCAGATTTGATGTTTCGTTTTTAATATTTGATGTTTCAACCAAACCTTTTTTTTCCATAAGCCCCTTTTCACTGAAATCATGTGTTTTAAAGTTAAATTTTGATATTTTATTGTAAATCTCGTGTTTGCAAGTTCTTTTTTGACACTTTATAAATGTTGACACTAGCTAGTTAGTGATATTTTATTATCTTAAATTTTAATTTATACCTTCATTTTAATTATGTGTTTGATTTTAAACGAGCCCTTTTAAAAATTGATATTGATGTTTTTTTGAAATATTATATTTTATGTTGTGTATCCTTTTATGTTTCAACAGTGAAAATTATTTTTTAAAATTTGAATACATATGTTTTATTTTTTCCTATATGAGTTTCACAATTTGATGTGATACTTGATGTTTTAAACTTTATGTGTATTTAAGTTTTGTTTATATTTTTTAGTACATTGGTTTATGTTTATCTATTCTGGGTTTATGTGTGTCATAGTGTTTTAATTTGATGTATATTTTAGTGTTTTTGTTTGATGTTTCAACTATTTTTATTTTTATGTATTTTTTTACTGTTTCATTTGTTGTTAAATTATTTTAATTTGACATGAATTTTTAGTTTTTTTATTTGTTACTTAAGTATATTTAATTTTATATATTTTAGTGTATTTACTTGATGTTTAACTATGTTTACTTGATGTGTATATATAGAATTTATTTTGATGTTTAAGTTTAATCTAGTGTATTTTTAGTTTTTTATTTGATGTTTAACTATTTTAGTTTGATATGTGTATTTTAATATTTTTTATGTCATGTTTATCTATTTTAATTTGGCATAGTTTTGGGAAAGGCCATTTTTCATAGACATATGGAAAGATGGGGGTTGAATTAGAATTATAGATGGATAAGATGTTTTAATTGAAATATTAAAAAATTATTATGCAAAGTACAATAGTTATAAGTTTATGACCTGATTAATGCGCGCAAGCCAAAAATTTGTCTTGATTTATTCTAATTTGTAATTTAAAGATTGTTTTTCTATAACTTATGGAAAAATCATTTTTCAATAGACGGACTCTTTTAATTTAGTTTATTTTTATGATTAATTTTTAAATATTATATTTAATATTTAACTATTTTAATTTGATGAATTATTGTATGAAATTTTAGAATTAAGGCGTACACAAAATTAATCCCAAATAATCAGATTTGATCTACCCTCTAACCCGGAATCACCCCAAATTCGACCCGGCGGGGGAAAAAACTGAGCGGCGCCGGAATCTATCAACCCTACTTATCGGCAAATGATACATCGGCAAATGTATCAGCAGATTTGGATGGAGAATCTGCATCGGCAAATTCTGATCTTCAAATATTGTATTTTCGGTCGTGAACCAATGCTTCTATGGATTTAATCGCGGCGTTCAATCTCGTCTATTGAATCGCCATCGCCGGAATGGGATGAAAGACAACGGAATAGGCGGAAGGAAAACCAATGTTTCTCCTTTTCTTATAAAACATCTGCAATCCAGTCTCTAAATTTTTTTACATTTTAAATTTTAACCCCAAAATAAAAATAATGCTAGTTTAACCCTGAATTTAAAATGGCTCTACCTTGCTCCCTCTGTCCCACCTTAAACTACACATTTTTCATTTAGGGGTGTCCCACCTCAAATTACAATTTCTGAAATTTACCAAAATGTATTGCTGGGCTGTTTTCATGCTCTGAATCCCTAAACTGGTTGGTTTTTGTAGTTGTTTTTGGGTTGTTATTTTTTTTTGTTGATTCCGTTTTGGGTTTTCATCAATCTGTTAAAATATTCACATTTTAAAAATAAGTTTTGGATTTTCGTTGAGTTTGAAACAGGCTTTCATCAAATTAGGGTTTCAAATAGCCTTCTCAACTCCCAATCCGTAACTTTGGCTTCAAAATGTTTGAATCACTGTTTATTTTCATGTTCTGAATCCCTTGTTCGATCTTTTTCGTAGTCGTTTATGGTTAGTTTTTTTTTAGTTTTTTTGTTGATTCTGTTTTGGTTTTTCATAGATATGTTAAAATATCACGTTTTCAACAAAGGTTTCCTACCTTTTTTCAACGACGTGTACAACACCTGAGTTTATGTTGGTTCTAAATAATGTGTACAACCGAGTCTGTTTTTGTGCCAAGTCTCTTTTGTGTTTTCAATATAATATTGCATGTTGGTTCTAAATGATTTCCTCTTTTTGTGTTGTTCCAGATCCCCTTTTTCATGTTACCTAATGTTATTGATGCGATATCTGGCTGCATGTGCTATTATTGTTATGATTTTGAGACGTTTATATGTTATGGCCATTAAATTTGTTATGAATGCTTGCATTTGTTATTAATGCTTGCATGTGTCTATAACTGTATTAATTTGTTATATATATTGTTTCTCTCTGTTCAGGTCAGATTGTTCTAAATGAAAACTTGTTTTAAATTATTGAAGCATCTTCATTGCTGTTCTATCTGTGTTTAGTTAATTATGAAAGCATGTTTTTAAATTTTTGGTTGTTGTTTAGTCAAGTATGTTGCGTCTTTATGTTCAGATCTTTGCATTATAAATGGATGCTATACAGATCTGTGTTCATTTGTTATTAATGCTTGCATGTGTACAGATCTGTATTCATTTGTTATGAATGTTGATGCTCTTTGCTATGAATATCTGATTTTCTGATTTGTATTCATCTGCTATGCCACCAATATTTGCATTTATTTGTTAAGAATATTGATGCTCTCTGTTATGCTCTAGTTGGTGTTCTTCTGTGTGTGTTAAATTAGCATGGATCTTGGTGTCTCATTTTCTGATTGTGTGCGCCTTATGTTGGTTCTATTCTGTGTGGCTTGTTTCTCATTTTTTGTTATGTTAGTTCCTTGTTCTTGTGTCTAGCATCATAGCCTAATGTCATTAAGATAAGTACTCCAAGTGATGAGCCCAATCAGATGTCTTACTCGTGTGCCGGAGTTTCGAGCTCTAGGTTGCTGATAGACACTGAAAATGGTTAGAATTCACAGTCATTGTGGGGCTCTATGACTGATTCGAATATTCCGGTTGCCACTCACTTCAGTCCAATCAACTTTCCTGACTAGACTCCAGATTCGTTGGAGATCCCTGTTAATTGTTCTGAGGTTGACTATCCTCCAGTCTCTGCCGAGACACTTGCTGATGATTCTGTACTTGATAAAGAGAGTCGGGAAAATACATATTTGTTTCCAAATATTTATGGGTTTCCTAAGAACTCGCCTAAGAAAGAAGGGACCAAACCCAATAAAAAGTGGCCCTTCCTTAATTTTCCCCAAGATGTTCTTGATGACATAGCCTTCTGGGAGCAGTTTTCACCACCTGAACGCTATGTCCCTTCGAAGCCGAGAAGGGGAAACCCTCCCAAGATCATCTTGAAGTCCATTCAGGTTGCTTCGAGCCTTTTACGTTTACCATTTTATTTTAGCACATTTTTTGAATTGTACACATTTTAATGTTTTTTCTGTTGTGCATGTTCCGTATGTGGATGAAGAAACTAAAAAAATGGTGATTAACCTAGCTGGCCGTGGGTTAATTACAAATGATGGGTTATATTAATCGTGTCTGTTAAATTCAGGACTTGTTTCATTTGTTTAAATTTCTGGATTGTATTTTGTTGTATTACCTTATTGTGGAGTGCATTTGGCTTGGACTAATATTTTTTAGCTGGAATGTTTTTTATATTTTGCAGACTGTTCATATGTGGAGTAATATTATTGAATTGTTATGCAGTCGTGTGGGGTTTCTGAACTAATATATTTAAACTGTTATACAGTCGTGTCTGACTGTCTGGACTAAAAAATTTCTAAATTGCTGTCTGATTATGTGTTATGTTCTATGTGAGTTATTATGTTGTGGAAGTGTGTAAGATCTATGTGATTTATTATGTTGTGACTGACACATTGTAGCCATGTGACTGGGTCTAAAGACTTGGATGTTCTTGGTGAGGCAATGTGTCCGGGTTGCAATTTCATTAATCGAGTCACGGTAGTAATAGTAGGTCACAATCGATGATGAAACTGTGATGTGTGATTCCTATGTTATGCATTCATGCCTAACGGTTAAAAAACTAATTTGTTCTTGGCTGGGTATTCTTATGATTTAAAAACAGCCTGGGATTTACCGTTTTATGACTTTGAGTTCTAGCAGCTTGTATATAATAATGAGAAATGAATGAAGAAACCGTTGAACGCAATTAGGCATTAGTAAATCAAATCCTAAGCATGGCGTCATGATGTGGTTGTGTAATTTGAGGGTTAATGTAGTGTGCCTAATAAGTGTTTGCTTCTTCTGTCCTGTGTTTGTTTACAGTCTTAGACTTGGAGTTTTATAAAAATGAAAATGTATTCATTCATTACATCCAAAATAAAATGGGGGAAATACCATCCTTATTTTACAAGGTTGCACCTTAAACATGACTTAGAAAACCCAAAATGCATGTTTACGAAAATTCCCAAGCACAACCCTACAAAATAATTTTCATGCCAAACACTTTTAGCCCATTTCCATGCTCATCATGAGATCTTGAACTTTTCCTATCCTTCCAACAGAAACCAGGTGTTCCAAACAGTTTCTTACAATTTTAGAGTCCACAATCAAATTCTTTGCCAAAATACCTAGTCTAATCATTCTTTGCTTACCCATATGTGGCAGTTTAAAGTTATTTCCCCCCCCCATTCTTCATGATTTCAATCATCACATTTTGCAAAGACAAGAAAATCAGGTAAATTTTTTTAGGATCCTCTCTTTCAAAAACATTGTACACAACCTGTAAAAGTCCCTTTAAATTACTGCTAGGGTTTTCATGTTGTAAACTTTGAATGGAAGTAAAGCCCCCCAAGTCTAGGATGTTTAAATCTGGTGACTTAGATGGTTGGCACACCATTTTTATTGAAAAACCACCTGGACTTCCAGCTGCTATAAACTCAGGGTCATTTGACAGTTTATAAGAGGGGGTATTTTCTTGTTGTATTGAGATACGTATGCTTAACCAAACTGGCCACTTAGTTTTAATGGAAAGGATACATGATAAATCAGTTTCTTCCTAATGCATTCCCTATTGACCTTCTGAACTGGTCTTAAAAGAAGGGTCCCCCTAGGCCTATTGATACTTTTTTTTTGCAACAACATATTTAGTATAAGGAAAGACACCTATTTTACCATCAAAGACACAATTTCTCTCATGGTCAAATATAGGCAAAAAAACTGCACATAAGAATATCAACTTGGATATTTAATGCTTGTTATGTTATGTCCTAGTTGGTTCGGCTTCATTTGGGGCAAGTAAGTACCTTGAGGTTGATTCTGTGAGGTAGAATCACTTTTCATCAATATGAATGATGTTATGCATGTCCTTGAATTGCATGTTGTACTCGATACTTGATAAACACCATTCCATTCTTGTTAGCTTGGTTGCTGTTGATAAGAATGGATGAACTGCATTTGCATTTGCATAGCTCCTGATTTCCGAGTTTGTCACAGCCCGATGAACGGTACTCTTGCTGATATGCATAACAACAGCAGTAGATCTACAGGTTCTCCGTTTGGGGAGAGGTATAGCCATCAAAGCTGCTGCGTCAATTGGTTTTTTAGTTGGGTATGGTCTTCCATGTTGGAAGGACCTTGCGCATATTGTTCCCCCATCAACAATGTGCTGCTTGACTCTTGCCCTAATGGTGCTGATGGTTCGAATTGAACACCCCCATTGACCTGCTGTATCAACTCTTATGTGATGTTTGAGCTTTCTTTCATTGTTATGCTGCAGCAAAAATTGTGCTATTTGCTGCCTTTCCTTATCTGTTAGATTCTTTCCCACCATCAAAGCCCCACCAGCATTAAAAGCCCTGTGAGGATCTTTGATTTTGAGGGACCAAGATGTTATTAAAGAGAGAAAATATGAGGGCTTTTAATGCAACAAAAAAAAGGAATGAAGGACTGAAGTTTTGGAAAGGTGGAAGTGAGTTGAAAGTGCAGAGAATGAAGGCTTTTATAGAGGATAAAAGTTGCTTTTAAAATTGTAATTTTTTGGGCTCCTATTCTTATTTTTGCCTCCAAAATTGAAAATTTAAATTTCTGGTGTCAATTTAGAAATTTTGGAGGAAATTGTTAACTTGTAATAGCCTTAGAAAAAATTGATTGTCACAGTTGACAACACTTATTTTTTCTGTCCCGTCTACAGTTAAATTCCAGCCTTTTGCACCTTTTGTGTACTTTTTTCACTGTACATATTTTCCACCTCGATTTGTCTTTCTGCAGATTGAGGTGAGACAGAGGGAGTATGTTTTCACTATTTATAAGTTGGTCCTTAGTCCTATCATAAGACCGTCTCGCAGGAGACGGATTCAAATTTAAATATGACTACTACAATATTTGTGGGGGAAATTTTTTTAAATCTATCCATGCGAAATTTTTTAATTAGATTAATACATATACATTTTTTATAACCACTTTTTATTTTAAAATGTTAAAATGGTTAATTGGCTCGGTTCAACCTTACTAATTTATAATAAACAGAAAATCATAAACATAGAAATATGTGATATGATAATCTCTGATTGACATAGAATTAAGGAAATAAATATTTTTATTTAATAAATAAAATCACATCTTTAATTAATGGATAACATCTTTTAATTAAGTCAAGAAATTACGCACAATTTAATTCTCAATTAAATAAAAATTCTAAAACTTATCAATTAAAAAATCACACTCATATTTTCATAATTAATGTCAAAATTTTAGACAACTTTTACCATTCAAATAGCTCATATGTCATCTTCATATACTTCTCCTTGATTTATTAAATTATTTTCATTCTCTCTTATTTTTCTTTCCACAAAGTCTTGTTTTAACCAGTCTAAACTTTAGACCAGGATTTACTATGCAATTATCATAAATTTCATTTGGAATGGGGTTATTTTTAAAATATACTAATAAATTTAGGGATCTACTGAGTAATTATCTAAAACTATATATTTAAAAAATATCAGAATTTTCATTTTTCTTTCCTCCTCCTCTAATCGGGAATCGCCTCCGGCAAGCAGTAACCTCCGGATTCCGCCAGTTAACAGTCGGTATCTCACCGGGATCTCACCGGAATCCTCAGGTAGTTTTTCTCGGCAGCTGCTTCGATCTGCCGCGAAACCATAGGCCTCTGCAATTCGAATCTCCGTCTCTGATTCTCCATCGTACAGATCGAAGGTTTCGGCAACGTTGCTTCGAATCGAGGCCGCTGCAATTCAAATCGAGGCCTT
>JAULKJ010306389.1:0-11238 GCA_032355405.1 Rubia balearica | reverse complement strand
GCCCAAAGTGAACCATATTTGAGACGAAGTTTACTTGCAAGGAGACCTTGAGAGATCTAGGTCTTATCGAGCCCATCATGTATTTATTTAGCCAAATAGGCATAGAGGGTTTCTTGGACAAGCATTCCAAGACCTGCATACGGTAGACTTTAGAGTTTTTGGCAACCTTGGAGAAATCAAAGGACAATGAGGGGAGAGGAATCATTCATTCCACTTGGATGATAAGGAGTAAACTATGTCACGGGAAGGAGGTTCCGAGGACACACCGACAAGGCCTTCCATTTTCTTTGAGCAATTTTTGGAGAATTCTTTCGAGCATAGAGAGGAAGCATCTTTGCAAGAGCACCGCGATTATCTATCTGGCAATCCAATATGTCCAGATATTATTGTCCATGGGGGTATTCATTCATTGAGAGGTCTCATAATGTCTTGGTTCGGATGTCCAAGTCCTTTGGTCGATGACTCCAGAAGGAAATTTTTACACCAACATGGTTTTGGCTTTCGTGGAGGAATACATTGCCATAGGAAACAAGAAAGGTGGAAAAAATAGCTGTAGGTGGCACGGTCGGATTCTTAGCCTAACCCTTAGGTCATCATGTTCCTTCTCCATTTGCATTAGAAAATTTGGGTAGTTCGGGGACACGATACACAACAGACAAGTTGTCGAGAGGTATACATTAGATACCACAAACTCTAAAGACCACTTCGTATGGTTTTATGGCAGCTCCTCGGTGTGTGATTTCATGATTCTTTCCCAGCGGAGCGTACAACTATCGACCAGGATACGATGTTGGAGGACCTTTTCCTAGCCTCTGATTCAAGGTTTGAGAAGTATTTCTAAAGAATCCTATAAAACTCATATATAGACATTGAGGAGGATAACAACCAGACTCCGTTTATGGCATCGCCTAACCGTACTCAGCTACCCACTGATGTCCTCGTCCAATTATGCATATTCGGGGAACAACTTGAGAATTCTACCAAACTTATGTTGGACATTGGTCTTGCGTTGGGCGGAATGAGCATACAGAGGAAAGAATTTGGGAGTAGGCTAAGCTTTATGGAGGGTACCGTGCATGTTTGGGGGTTTAGGTTGGAGTCGATCGAGCGGGGAATGAAGGAGAAGTTCACCATTGCTGATGAGAGGGCGGATGTCCAAGAAGAAGCCATCGAAGAATTAATAGAGGGATTCCACATCACAAGGCTCGATGATTTTTGGTATGTCATTCTTATCGTGAGGCAAAAAATTCAACAAGCGAAGAGAAAGAGGAGGCACAAAACACGACACTTGAGAAAGGATCCTTCAGGTTCACATGACTGAGTTCCACTACTTTTCTCTTTCCTACTCATGGTTTTTACTGTCTCATTACATTGGGGCAATGCAAAT
This sequence comes from Rubia balearica, assembly GCA_032355405.1. Lineage (NCBI taxonomy): Eukaryota > Viridiplantae > Streptophyta > Magnoliopsida > Gentianales > Rubiaceae > Rubia > Rubia balearica. The sequence continues at coordinate 9,851 of JAULKJ010306389.1, read as the reverse complement.
TTCAAATGTGGGAAGAGAGTAGTGAAACACTTAGGAGTTTTCATATCGGGATTCCCTTGTGTTTTTGGTGTCGTTCTGTTTGGTGTTATCTTTGGTTTTAGGAAGTTTGGTAGATTTTTTTGGTGTTGTGATATTTAGGTTGCTATCACTATTTTTTGTTGGGGAATGTTGGGATAGAAACTTTTAATTTTTTTGTTGTATAAAGCCCAACTTTGGGGCATTTTGTGCTACACAAATTTTTTTTGAAAAAAATGAAATATACCCAGTTAAGTTGGAAACCTGGAAGGGCAACTTAGGAAAAAATGGGAAGAAAGCCCCGATAGGAAAAACTGAGGTAAAAATGAGAGGCTAGGCCCGACTAGGTTGAAAAACCTAGGAAAAAAATGAGAGGCCGTGTGAAAAAGGGTGAGCTCCACATGCATGAATGCTAGGATGAAAATGCGAAAGGGCTCATAAGAAAAATGAGACAAATTGGAAATGAAACTTCAACATATGTTGGACATCTTTGGCGGTTTCTTCATCAACTTATTTTGGCCAATTTTGGTAATTTCTTCATCAACATCTCTTGGATTGTCTTCGGCGCTCTCTTCGGATTAGTAAGCTAGTTCAACACTTATCATTTTACTTAGCCTATCTCCACTTTTTCTTTTTATGTATTTTTAGTAGATAGGTTACATTAGCATCTTCCGAGATAGTGAGAGTTGTGAGATTCTAACAATCTTTGGGGGAACTAGGGTAGATTAGGAGTAATTTGAGTGTATCGGTTAACTTCTATTTGTATTCTACATTCCTCTTTAGTATTATCTCATTTTTGTTTACTCAAGGACGAGTAAAGTTTCAAGTGTTAGGGGATTGATGTGCACCTTTATGCATTCTTTAACCGATGCATTTGACACATCAATTCTCATCATTTTTCTGGTTAATTGCTAGTTTTAGTAAGTTTTTCAAGACAAAGGATTTAGATGGCCATTATTGGTTTTCTTATCTAAATCTTGAGTTTTGTATGAGTACTGGGAGAGTTTCAAGTGGCTATTGGTGAGTTACCTCTATCATCCATTCAAGGAGGGTGATTTAGTGTATTACTTCTTTGAAGGATTGTACAATGAAGACATGCGCATGGTGAATGCTGCGCGTATTGGCTCTATAGCTAAAAAATTCCCCAAAGATGCAATGGAACTGTTCGAGGAGGTGGCCAATATTACCAGAAATTTGGTACCCGATCCCCTATGAAGATCTTAGAGGAGCTCGCTCATTCTCCCAGGCTTAAGGAAAATTTTCAAGCGTTTGCTTCCATGATGAAAGAGTTAATGAAAGAGAGAGCTTAGCAAGTGAAGGTGTGTGGCATTTGAAATCTTGATCACCAGACCGATACATATCAGCAAGTGGTTAACGACTTCGAGGAGGTGAAGGCCTTAGAATTTAATTGTGGGAGTTGGATTTTTCTAGGGGAAACAACAAGGGTTCCAAAGGAACCAGAGTGGAGATAGAAAATATCCCAATGAAAAATCCTTTAATCCCGATACCATTTTAACCCAAACTTTTGGTGACATGAGGAAAATAAAGGGTACAACCGAGTGAAACACCTCAACCCTACTCGCAGGGGATAAGGACCTTCCAACACTAATGTACTATTTTACAAGTCATACCGGGAAGAGATCCTTGATGGAGCAGCCCAATAAGCAAAGAAGAGTCATGTGTTATCGAGCAAACAAGAATGGAGATCGAGGAACTCGGCACTAGAGCTTTTTCAAGTATTAAGAACCTCGAAGGGAAAGTTGATCAACTTTCCACTTTGGTAAGTGGAGTTAAGGTTAGGGAATTCGGCAAGCTACCGTCCCAACCCAAGGTTAATCCATGCAATGTGAGTTCCTTGAAGTTTAGAAGCAGGAAATAGGTACGATAGGACGAGAAGGAGGTCGTGAAAGAGGACGAAAAATTGGTTGAAAGGCACAAGACCAACCACCAAGAAGAAGAGATAGGAGTTGAGGAGAAACCCTCAAAGGAGCTCCCCACCACTGAGGCACGGTTGAATCCTCCACCGCCATTTTCGAGTTCTCTACAGGGAACGCTAAAAATGGCAACCAACGAAGCTCAAATTTGCCTAGTTTTCGAGAAGGTTGAGGTTAGAATTCCTATTCTTGATGTCATTGAGCCAGTTCCCTCTTATGCCAATTTATTTAAAAAAATGCTTTCACTAAAAGAAGGAAAAAACCAATTAGAAAGGTTGATCAATTGAAAATAGGGGGGAGTAGCCACTTTAGCTCATAAGAGCATACCTATAAAGTGTGAGAACCCCGCCATATTTTTTATCCTTATTCTCTAGGTGATGAATTGGTGAAGAATGTTATAATTAACTTAGGTGCCTCTATCAATGTTATCCCATTTATCCTATATGAAAATCTTGACATAGGTGACCTTAGGGACACTATGGTTATTGTCCAACTAGCCAACCATCCCCAAGTAGCCCTAGAGGTTTAGTTAAATATTTTATGGTTACGGTGGGTAATCTAGTATTTCCGGCGGACTTCTGTGTCCTTGATGTAGTGCACGATGGAGATGTGCCCCTAATTTTATTCGGGAGACCATTATTAAAACATCAAGGAATAAAATAGATGTCCATTTGGAAACAATAAACTAGAGGTTGATGTTGACAATGTTGGGTTTGAGATTTACTAGTTTAAGCATGGTTCAAATATCTCTTCTCTTTTGTTCAATGAAATATCTTTATGTTATGAACTTGTTCAATGTGATGACTCTTTCATGATTGATTATGATAAATGCCTCGATGAGTTCCTTGCTGAGAGTGGTGAGAAAAATCATGTATTGACTTTAATTGTGATAGTAATTTTGATGACACCTATGGCATGTGTGAGTTTAGGGATGATCTCTTTATTATGGATTCTATGGTCACTAACATGCAGCGGTTGGTGGAGAGTGGCGAGGATTTAAAATCTTCTCGAACACCACCTAACCTTTAGAAATTGGTAGAGGAATCAACATTAGCTAAGGTTAGTGATTTGGATTGTGATGATGTGCTGGCCATCATCGCGACCTTACATGTTCTATCTTCTTTGAATGAGAATTTTGATGATACACATGTTGATATGCATAATTTTGATATTCCTGTTGTGATTAAGAATGCTTTTCTTCTAATTGCAAACACTAACATGCAGTAGAGAAGGAAGAGAGTTAAGGAGTTCAAACCTCCTATACCCCTTCCTACTCCCAATCGTCAACTTTATTAGTAGTGCTTTAAAGGCATCAATTTCATTAGACTCCCCCAGTCCCAGAGGACTAGATTGGCCTCAACATTCACACTACAGGATCTCATTATACAGCCAGATCATAGTCTCTGGGTAGTAATGGGAGGCCCCTGCATTAAGCAGAAGAACGATCTGGGAAAGGAGAACGATGAATCACTGATGAACGAGGATCTAAATGATCAGTAGCCAGCACGGTCTCACCCTATAGACCAACATTTCTTTCAGCCACCGCCCATGTTTCTTCAGTTTGTGTCACCTCCTCTAGTAGAGCTACCATTTGCACCGCCATCTTTCTAGGGTCTGATTTATGTTCAGGATCTGACTTACCATTCCGAGAGGCATAGTTCTAGGGGTTCACATAGGCGTAACTCATCTCCACATGAGGACTATTTCCATGATACGAGTAGACAAAGCAGTCGCGGGCCTCCAGATTTTGAGCCATAGAGACACAACATCTCCATTACCTCACAACATCCTTCCTCGAAACATCCTAAATATATCTCTTTCCATGAGTATGGTTCACTGGGATTTTGGCATTCTGTATCTTCTTATGACATCTGGGCCCAACCACTAAGACATGAGATGGATTTGATGTAGTCTTATAGGGATTCCTTCTTCAGAGTGCAACAGGATATGAACCACCTTTTTGCTCGAGTTGACTATCAAGTTGATAAGACAGCTCACAAGTTCGACCGGGTGGACGATCAGCTGCATTATGATGAGACGTGATTTTGATGTTTTCTTAGTACATTTAACATTTTTTTGGCTTGTTTGTTTGATGGTTAGTTTGATAATTAAGTTTTTTTTACCAAATAGGGGTTTAAAATCACCTTGTGTGGTTGTTTACCCTCATTTACCGAGTTTGTAAGCATGTGATGTTTAATGTGTTCTACCATTATGATTTGGTCGATTCATATATGTTTTGTGAGATTATTTGGAGACCATCATGAAAAGGGCCATTCACATAGATAGTACAAGATTTAATAAGGCCATTCCAAATAATAGTAGAAGAAGAAAGACCACTTACAAAGTGGTAGAAGATAAAGTGAAGGAGAGCAAAGTAGAGGGTGAATAATGATCTAAGTTTTGAAACAGTGTTCTGAGAATGATCAGAGAAGAATTTTTGTCTGTGGATAGCATCATTGGATTCACTTTGGGAGTACTGTAAAAATGACTAAAAAAACTCCCAAAATGGATCAAGTATTCATCCGGAAGAAGCAAACTAAATTGGACTAATTTCTGTCGTGATTCGCCAATAAGGATCTACTGGAAGGTGATTTTTTGACACTGTAGCATTGCAAGTCATGAGAAAGTCATTGCAGGTTTTGAAAACTACCCTGCAACTTGCTTTTTACTCTCCTTGTTCTTGTACTATAAATAACACTTTATCCACTCATTTGTTAGCTCTCTTGGCCAGACTTGTGGGCTCCAGAACTTTAGTTTTTCCACTTGTCCTTTATTTTCTTCTTCTTTCTTTGTATATATTTTTTCTATGTTATGGGTTTGATTATACAAGTTAAACTTAGTCTTATGTGCAATTGATTGAGGCTTCCTTTCCCATGTCTTGATAATTCTTTTTACCTATTTAATTCTTTTGCTATTATGCATTTATGAAAATTTTAATGTTGTTTATTGATATCATTAATGTTGTTGTGATAACTTGTTAGAATTCGAAAAAAGTAGCTAAGTTTCATCTCTTTTGATGTGGAATCCAAGAGCATGAGTTAGAACTTCTAATTGGGTTTATGATTTGATAATTTCTAGATGAAATCTTTGTCATGTTTTTTAAGGTAGAAAATAAGAGAGGTGTATGAATGTTGAATTTTCTTGACTAATTTTAGTAAATGCATATATTATTTCAATGCTTAGACATTTGGATTAACGTTTATAAGTGTTACCAAACTTGTTGATTCTTCATACGCAATGCCATTAATGGGATATCTTTAGTCGTTTCTCGACTAAAGGGGTCATTAGTGAGATTTAGCAAGAGATGTCGAATTCACTTTTGTAAACTACTATCAAAGAAGGATATAAGATTTATCTTCACAAAAAATAGTTAAAGTAGTGAATAGGTTGTAGATTAAAGGATAGGTAAAAGGCTTGAATCAATTGCACCCAAGGTCCCATAATTTGTGTTTTACTCACTTTCTAGTAGCTTGTTGCATGCCGCTATATACTTAATTGTATTTAGGAAGCATTTAAGACTTATAAATTATAACTTTGAGAGGTACGACGATGACCTCCCACATTACATGAAGAGGTATATTAACCTACTTTACTAGGGATGAAAGAGATCACTGAAAGGCTGAGGAACGCGGGCATTGGACACATGCACCCTCACCAGGATCTACGGGCAGGGGAATGAAGTCAGACGTGGAGGATGGAATTGAGCATTTCTAGTGTTTCCAACCTTTTTCTTACCTTGGTTACATGTATTGAGGACAATTCATGAACTAAGTGTGGGGGAGGGGTTGGAACACCTTCATCGGGGTGGCATCTTCTCTGCTTTTCTACTTATCTATTTTTGGTTGATTTAGATGTTTATCATGACTATTATTTTCCCCATCTCTTTTGTCTCATTTGATTTTTGAAAACTTGTTTTGAAACGTTCTTTTTCTTGGTGTGAGGACACATTTTATAGTTTGTTTGAGAAGTTGGAACACTTTGGTGGTGTTAATTTTTTTTTCTTTTACTTATTTCATGTAGTATGAACCCCAACTTTGGGTTATTTTGTGCTACACAAAAAAATGAAACAAATATACCTGATTAAATCGAAAACCCAAAAAGGTGACTCAGGCAACAATGGGAAAGGCCCAGATAGGTTGAAAAACCTATGAAAATGTGATACGCCTTGGTGTGGAAAAATGTGAGAAGTGAGGAAACATTTGTAGGAAGCTAGGATGAAAACCCTAAATGGCTCCTAGGAAAAACGAGAGAAATTGAAAAATCCCGTGGTTTTTTATAATTGTCATTTCGAAATCCTTTTGTTGGTGTGATTGGTTGGATATATTGTCTTAACTTCTTTTGAGAGTGAGAGTTGTGATATTCTTACATTTTTGGGGGAACTAGGCTAGTCTAAGAACAAATGTTGAATATTTTGGGAACTCTTTGCATGCTATGTTCCACTTAGATTTTTTCTCGTTCTTGTAAACTTGAGGGCGAGTAAAGGTTTCAGTGTGTGGGGATTGATCTGCACCGAAAAACATGTGTTACCCAATGCATTTGACACATTTGTTAGTATGTTTGGATGGTTGATTACTGGGTTTACTTGGATTTACATCACATGGGGTTTATATAGCCTTTGTTTTTTTTCTTATCTAAATCCATAGTTTTGTAGATTTATTCAAACATAATGGATTCTATGTGTGTGCTATGTCCTTACGAGCATCTAGATCATATTTTGGGAGTTTCATTATAGATCTCTCGTAAGCACTTCAGAGAGTAATGCCACTTGAAAAGATGGTAGTAGATCTTAGATAGGCTTTCGCAAGAATGGTAGTATACCAAGGCCACACGCTTAATTGTTGGAAAAGATGGAAATGCGCCAAGAAAAAATATGTTCAAGATCAATAAGATGAGAAGACTGGCATGACCGCATTGAAATGCATGGTTCGTGCCAGCCAATTGGTGGTGCTCAACTTGCATAGGCGGAAATGTATTGCATGGCTCGTGCAGGACGATCATCTTGTGTGGCTAAGTATGAAGCATAGGCCGTGCCATATTTTATCGCATGTGCCCCTTGATGTTTAAGATCCGAAGACCAACCCATATTCCATGCAGAAATAAATGGCCGTACCATCAGTTTGCCAAGAAATTAAATCCTAGTAGTGGCCCGCAGTGTATTGCACGGGACATGCAGTTTATGTACTTAGAAGATGTTCCCAATCTGTGGCCCGTGAGAAAATGCATGGTCGTGCCACATTATTGCACGGAAACACGTAGCTAGCCGGCACCTTGTGCCCTATTGCACAATCCATTGCACACGAGCAGTGTGCTATTGCATGGCCCATGCTGGTGGCCAACTAGGGTTTCCTTAACTTTTTGGGCCTCTTTAAAGCCGATTTCCAATCTATCATATAAAGGGAACTATGTCTTTTAGGGTTTAAATTTGGAGAGTTTTACTTTTTATTTTCTTGGTTTTTCTAATAGTGGGTAGAGAGAGAAAATGAATAACCTTTTCTCTTAGTTTAATCATTCCAGTTTCGTCCAAAGGCATTTAATCCAATGGAAAGATTGGGTTCAATGCTTTGGGAGTAGTTGTTTTGCTTGCTGAGTTAAATTTTTATTCATGATTTGGTAGATATTTTGCCATATTCTAAATCACCCTATCCTTTTATGTTTATGAAATTAATGTTGATATATTCTTTACATTTTTTCTAAATATATTTTATAAGTTCTTAGATTTTCATAAACCATAGTTCTTGTTTCATGTAATGGTGCTACCTTATTTGTCCCATTGGGAGTGTCCTCTAGGGTAATAGGGGGATATATGAGTCCTCGGATGCATGGGTGTATACATGTACTCCGTGAACACTATTCGGAAGACCGTGCGCAAGCCAAACTAGAAATTGGTAGCTTGATAGGTTAGGACATGATAGTTTGTTGCAACTAGGGTTGTGTTGGAGAGACCATCATCATTTCAACCCTAGAGTTATCATGAGACACCAATCTCTTTTCCTTTATAGGTAAGGGGAGAAGCGTTTACAGTGGAGGTCTGAGATGTAATTCTTCATGAGAAAGAGAAGTGCATAAAGGTCGGGCCGCTTGTCACACTTTCCTAATCATGGAGGTAGTGTCGATAGAATAATATGTGGATACTTTTGGGTGACAGACAAATGGAAGTGTTGACTATCGACCACTCTATGTGACATAAACATTAGGATATGTTTATATGTCTTGTATTTGATGGATTATAGGATCAAAGTGTTCTACCAATCATGTAACGCTAATATCCCCAAGTGCTAGCCTAATATAGTTTTTTTCTATTTCTCTTACATACTTTTATTTTGTAGATAACCCTCCCCCAACCTTATTTGCAATATTGAAAATTCCTGACAACCAATCGGATTAGTAACCTAATTGCGAGTAGGCTGGACTTGAAACTATCTGTGTAGTTAACTCCTGAATTCATATCATCTCTATAGACTACCCTGGACTTGAAACTATCTACACCTTTGTAATTTAGTAGAAAGTATGGGAAAAACTTATAAATTTTATCTTTGATCTTCCAAAATGCTCCGCAGTTTAGTTGATTTCCCGTGAAAAGGTCAATTTATTAGCAACCCTGCGACGTGCAGATCAATAAGTAATTTTATTTATGGCCTTTGATAATGATAAGAATGAGGAGGTTGAGTTTGGAATTCCTATTCTTAATGTCATTGAGCCAGTTTCCACTTATGCTAAAAAAAATTAAAATGCTTGCACTAAAAGAAGGAACAAACCAATTAGAAAGGTAGATCAATTGAAAATAGGAGAGTAGACATTTTAGCTCATGAGAACATACCTTTAAAGCGTGATGACCCCGCAATATTTTTAATCCCTATTTCTCTAGGTGGTGAATTGGTGAACAATGCTATATTAACTTAGGTGGCTCTATCACCCATTAGCCTATACGAAAATCTTGAGATAGGTGAGTTTAGGGACCCTAAGGTTACTTCCCAACTCGCTGACCATCTCCAAGCTAGCCCTACAGGTTTAGCTAAGGATTTTATGGTTAGGGTAGATAATCTAGTGTTTCCTACGGACTTATATTCCCTTGATATAGTGCACGAGGGAGGTGCACCCCTAATTTTATTGGGGAGACTATTATTCAAGCATCAAGGACAAAAATAGATGTCCATTTGGGAACACTGACCCTATAGGTTGATGTTCAAAAGGTTGGGTTTGAGACCTACAATAAGCATGGTTCAACTATCTTTTCTCTTGTGTGCAATGCAATATCTTTATGTGATGAACTTGTTCAATGTGATGAATCTTGTGTGATTGATGATGATGAATGCCTTGATGAATTCCATGATGAAAGTTATGAGAAAAATTATTCCTTGATCTTTAATTGTGATAATAATATTGATAACACCTATGCCATGTGTGAGTTTAGTGATGATATCTTTATTATGGATTCGATGGTCACTAATTTGCAGTGGTTGGTGGAGAGTGTCACGATTTAAAATCTCCTCGACCACCTTCTATAATCGAGAGTTGTTGGTAAGGAATCAACATTAGCTAAGGTTGGTGATTTAGATTATGATGATGTGTTGGCCACCATCCAGACCTTGCCTGTTCTATCTTCTTTGAATGAAAATTTTGATGATACATATGTTGATACGCATGATTTTGATATTCCTTGTGCGATTAAGAATGCTTTTCTTCAAATTGAAAACTGATGTGCACCATTATGCATGCGTTAGCTATGATATTTGACATATTTATTATCATCTCTTGTTGTTGTTTGCTAGTTTTTGTTAGGTTTACACGACAAAGGGTTTAGACGACCACTTTTGACTTTCTTGTATAAATCCTAAGTTTTGTAGTATATTTAATTGAGCCCAAGAAAGGAGGATTCAAAGTTCAAGAAGGCCAAGGAAAAAA
>JAULKJ010306379.1:0-11238 GCA_032355405.1 Rubia balearica | reverse complement strand
TGTCTTTCAAAATTTATATTTGGCTGAAAGGGTATTTGGGTCATTTTCAGTCGGTCAATGGTTGAAAATGGCCAGTCAATGCCGGAATATAGGGTTTAGGGTTATATTTGCACTATTGTAAAATAGTTAGGGTTATTTTTGCACTAAAAAATATCTCAGGGTTATATCTGCACAATCTCAATTATATAGGATTATATTTGTATATTTTCCAACCAATTAAATTCATTATTATATTTAATCTCTTTTCCCAACCAATTAAATTATATTATATTTATACTAGAGCATCCATGATGGTAACTCCTTAACCCCACCTTTCTTAATAAGGTGCACTCCTTATTTAAGGAAGACAATTGTGGAGTTTTAAGAACCACTCCTTAATTAAGCACTTGATACCTCTCTATGTGTTAAAGACCAACCAATGAATGATGGACTCTTGGCATGACTTGTTTTGTATTTTAAATTTGATTGGATTATAATCCAAGTTTAATTTTGATTATGTATATTTTTCATAAATTAGATTATTTGTTTTATTAAAATTTGAATATTTTCAAATTTTATTCATGTATTTAATATTATTTTATATCACATAATCTATTATATTGAAATGTAGAAGATCAAAGCCTGATTATGCAAGTCACAGAAGAATTAAATTCAAGAACTTCAAACTTCAATCCATCGATGCTCGTAGATTCGGGATCGGGATATCATCATCAACTTAGAGCGGATATCGTTGAATATATTCTCAAGCATTTTGGAAATAAGGATCAAATGTAGTTTTTTAGAAAATATTGTGATATTGATTAATATTTGATAATTTTAAATCACATAAATTTTATATAAAATATTATTATAGATAAAAGAATAAACATGTTTGTGTTGTATTTGTATAAACATTACAATATCACTTTTAATTTGCATGATATTGATATTTTATAAAATATAAATTTTTTTATTAGAGATGGTGATGTGACGTTAAAGAAGTGATTCTCAAACATCATTTCATTGTTGATAGTTGCTTCTTGCCTATTTTTTTTATCAAAATTGATGATGTGACACTTTATAAGTGCTCATTAAGTCCACTACCATTGCAGATGCTCTAAGAAACTACTATATTTTTTATTCCACAGATGTATAAACCACTATCTCTGCTATTCATGGACCCCACTTAATTTTTTCTATCTCACTCATTAATTTTATCATCAAGATTTAAGTTTAATAAATTTGTCCACCCAACTAAACTGAATGTGAAATTTAATAATACATTTTTATTCTTAAATTTATATTTGTTTTTTTTCAAAAAATTATTAAATATTTTGTTAATTAGAACTAAATAATAAGAGAAGTTGATTTTGAAAAAAAAACATTACATAGCAAAGACCAATCATTACAACTAGAAAATTTACAATAAATACTTAAATAATAAAATATTGATTTAATCTGACTAATTATTACAAATCAAAAATTGAAATATTGCTCTAGTCTGATCAATTATTAAAAACACAAAACAAATTATAAATTAAATGTTAGTGGTAAAATTAATGAGTAAGATAGGAAAATTAGAGCTTGGACCCCAGGAGCTGAATGCTTTTGTGGTTTCTTGCTAAGAACATGTGCAATGGATTTTTTTGTTCTTTCCTATTGGAAAGATAACACAAAAAAAACAAAAATCCACAGTGTGGGTTTCATACTAGTTTCTTTGAAAAGAAATCGATGGTTGGTTGCTTAAATTTGCAACCGCCCCATACTGACACTCCCCACATGCATTGGCCCGCTGACACGGAAGCCTTTTTTTATCCCCATACTGCCATGTGTTACTGCGTGATTGTGACACATGGCACAACCGGTCCCCAATTTAGATGTTTTTTATATTTTTAAATGCATGCATGTGACTTATGGCCTAATCATGCGGTGCCATGTGGCCCAACGGAAAATTGAAAATAAAATATGCATTATTTTTATAATTTAAATTTGCATTTTTAAAAATATTTAAATTTTATTGTTTAAAAGCTTCAATTTTTTAATTTGTATTTTTTACCATTTTAAAACATTTATTAAAAAAATAAAAGTATTATGAAATTTAAAAAAATTAAAAATAAAGTACATATAAATTAAAATATGTGATAAATTTCATATTTCAATTTATTTGGGGTTGGAAAATTTATTTAATTAAATATTGAAGGTAAAATTAATTAGTAGGATAGAGAAAATCAAGTGTGATCCATGATGTGATTTCTTAGTGGTTTATACCATTGTGTATAGACCTGGCAAACGTGTCTTTTTGGTCGGGTCTGGGTGAGATCCAATTGGTTCGGGTCTTGATCGGGTGTGTTTTGGTATCGGGTCTTGATCGGGTGTGTTCCGGTGTCGGGTCTTGATCGGGTGTGCTCGGGTTTGGGTGTCATTCGATTGTTTTGAAAATTATTAGATCGGATAGGGTTTGGTTCAGATTGTTTCGATTTCGGGTAAATTCGGGTATAATTTTTTTTGAATAGGGTTCAGATTGGTTGTTTCAGTTTCAAGTTCAATTCAGGTATACGTTTTTTGAATCAGGTTCGGTTTGAGTCAGTTTGGTTTTGGAACTTTACAAGTGCATCCTCTTTCGAGTCGAGTTTGGTCGGATTCCGATATAATCAATTTGGATCTTGATCAGATTAACATATAAAAATGTCATTATAATATAAATGAATACTCCCTCCGTCCCAAAGAAACTGACACAATTGCTTTTGGATCGGTATTTTATGCAAGATGAGATGGAAGTGTTGATGGGAAATAAAGGAAGGGTATTTTGGTAATATAAGAGTTGACTAATAGATTTAATCAAATTTTTGAGGGATAATATAGGAAATGTATAAGTTCATTTAACGCCACCTTAGGTAAGAATTGAATTGTGCCAATTTCTGTGGGACAAACAAAAATAGAAATTGTTTCAATTTCTCTGAGATGAAGGGAGTACTTTTTTTTAATGTATTACTTTTTTATAAAACTTTCTCGATAAACTAATCTCCTATATATACATATTATATTTTATTTAGTCAATTTTTTAATGTATACGTTCGATCTTTTAAAATGAAAAGGAAAATCAGTTCTCTTGTGAAAAATATGGTATATGTGTAAGCATAATGAATAGTTCTCTTGTGCATTATCCTTTAAAGATTATGTTATGTATTAACGAAATTGAATAGTTTGTATTTAGATATTTTTCCTATTTTTTATCGTAACTCATAAAACTTCTAACTTGCAAATCATATTTATATTTTATTTAATTATATTATGTATTATTTAAAATATTAAGTCTATGTTTTTAAATTTGTGAATATATTCACATTAGACCGTTCGCAATACATTTTAAAAAAATATATATTTTACTTAGATAACAAAACATTAATAAAATTTTAAAAATATATTAATAATATTATTGTATAAATAATTATTATGATATGTGTTTATTGTTACCTTTCCCAAACAATAATTATGTACTCTGTGTGTATATTGATTTAATAAGATGTTAATTGATATAAATTTTTGAAAATTTGATTCTAACTAATTCACTTATTGTAAACGTTGTATAAAAAGATATACTCCTACGAACTCAAGGTTTTATGTGCAATTTTAATATAATAGATATGCTCCTACGAACCCAAGGATTTATGTGCAATTTTTAAAACTACTTTAGCAGCTGGGAGGAATGATTTTTTGTTGTTGTAGGGAGTTGAATCAGAGAACTCTTTAACTTAAGGAAGTCATTTAACCAACAAATTCACTAACTTTTGTTTGATTTTTCACAAACAATAAGTTCAAATACTTGGAAATGTATAAATTAAAATAATTCATATCTTTTAAAATTTTAGAACACTAATATAAAAAGTGAAAACCACACAAGTCCACAGTGGTGGTTTCCTATTAGGCTCTGTTTGACAGAGCTTTTTTAACTGTTGTGCTTATAAGTAAAACACTTTTTGGTGTTTGGTGAACTACTAAAAAATAGATTACTTTGAAAGAAGAGGTTATTTTTGGAGGAAAAGCAGAAACTGGTCTCCCCCTGCTTTCGAAATAAGCCAACTTTAATTGTTTATAAGCACAACTCTACCAAACAGAGCCTAAGAAACCACCCCTTGTGCTAGCAATTTGATATATTATTACTCTCAATCTCTCTATTCCACCTCATCCTAAGAAATCACTTTATTTTTTTTTCTTCCACAATGGTAGAAACCATTCTCTATACTATTCATGAACCACACTTGATTTTCTCTATGCTATTCATTAATTTTAACATTAACATTAACATTTAAATAAATTTATCTACCCAAAATAAACCGAATGTGAAAATTAATAGTACACCTTGATCAGAGACTTTCGAGGCACATATGAACGTAAAGTGAGTGAGATTTTATAAGAAATGAAGAACTAATCATTCAAATTGAAGGAACGGATGGAAAGTCCTACATGAAAATATTTCAAACTAGATCAAGGTGGTTAATAACAAGTAGAAATCAACCAACACATAAATTGAATGATGTAAGATATTTTAGAAACACAGAGAGAGAGAGGAGTGACTATCTTCATATGATGTTGCTAGGAGTTCTAGCAGATCGAAGCTCAAGATTTATTATGCAATGTGAGTATATAATCGTGGTTCTTTTCTTAGTGGAAATGTTTAGTAGGGAAAAATAAGTTTAGAAAAAATAATAGAGCAAAGTGTATATATAACTCTACATAATTTATAAAAGTGCTCATATAATCCTGTAATAATTGAAAGTGTAAATATAATCCTAGATAATTAGTTTATGTGCAAATATAATATTTTCTGGTATTTTGATGCCGAATTATGTTGAAAAGACAAATGATTAAAAAAATTAAAATTTTTCTAATTAGGTAATGACCACATTGCCCCACCCATCTTCTTCTTCATCTGCTAATTGTATATATCCCTAAGTTTTAATGGGGTTTTCTAGAATTAGCAAGAAATTGACGAGATGTTGTGGTGGCGGCGGGAGGTGGGTGGGCCAGGGTTGTGGTGGCGAGAGATGATGATAGTGGTGGCTTTGAAGGGGTGGGGGTAGTGGCCTGGAGGTGGGTGGGCGGAGGTGGTGGTTGAACACGGGGGCTGGAGGTGGGTGGCTGGAGGTGGTTGATGAACATGACGAAGGATTGGACAACAAAAACACTGGGTAGAATTTCTGAAATCCAAAGGGAATTAATCATATTTTTGTGGGGCCCACGGTTATAAGGGCAAAAATGTCAATCAGATTTCAGGTTTAAGTATAAGGGCATTTTGGTCTTTGTCAGTTAGTCAACTATAAGAAATATCAATGCCGGAATCGGTGTCACGGGTTTTCATATTTGCACTTTAATTTGATAGTTAGGGTTATTTTTTCACTAAAAATTATCTCAAACTTATGTTTGCATTTTCTAAATTATATAGGGTTATATTTCCCAAAATAATACTTCTAGATACTTAATTGGTTGTATGGAACAACTTATGATCCTTTTGAATGATGAATCGAAACAGCTTTAGCTCCAATACATGTTCATATTTTTTTTGTTTTTTTTAAAAAATAAAAATTTGGAGAGATTTGTGTTTTTGTTTTAACAATGTACTGGTTTCTAAAATCCACCTCCTCGGACTCCGAATGGACAACTATCCAAAGAGCTTCTTACTGTATACTTACTTTGAAGGTCCGAATATTAAATCATTTCCCTCTGAAATTTGGATATGACTGCTCTAATTAAATAATTAGTTAGTCACTCGTAAAAAATCTCTATTATTTTATTCTTTAAAAAGAAAAAGAAACAAACAAACAAAGATTTTTGTTGTCTTATTCAGGAATAGGCATAAACTATTCCAATTTCCACAAATGGACTGAGGAGTGTAGAGCTTGTTTAGCAGCTGAGTTTGACCGATTTAGAGACGTACACAAGACTAATTATATATTCATGTAGTCAAAAATGGAAGCTTGAATCATATTCATATTTCTCTGCCACATGTTTCGTGCCTTATTTCCCGAATTAATAAAGCAAAAACAAACAAAAAGAACATATAAAAGAAAGAAAAAATACATGATTTATATTTTTTCCTCAATTTTATAGGAATTATTACACTAATTTAAGAAATATTTATATTCATTAATTTCATTCTTATTATTTATCAAGGACATAGAAGATAAAAGTAAACTGGTGTTGGTAAATCAAAGAGACGTACATACTGGTGTTGATTTGAGAAAAAAGATTATGAAATGGAAAATAAAACTAAGTTGTTGTATGGAATTTGTATTTTTACATTATGCATTTTTTATTGTATATGATAAAGTGTTTTCCAGTAAATGATTTTGTATTGATAGCTGAATATATAGAGAGATTACAAGAGAGGTAAATAAGGAAAGGAGTCTATTATAGTCAGAATACTTAACCTGATCTAGTTAGTCAGGAATCTGACTTATTCTAACACCCCCACCCCCACTTTAAGCGAAGCGTCAAATTCTCATAGATACAAAGTATGGATCTGAAGAACTCAAATAACGAACATGAGAGATCCTTTGTGAAGATGTTCGCTATCTGAAGAGAAGTAGGAACATGAGCAACACACAACTTGCCAAAAGAGACTAGCTCCCGAACAAAATGATAATCAATGTCGATGTGTTTCGCCCGTTTGTGAGCAACCGGATTCCGAGCCAAAAAGATCGCATTGTTGTTGTCACAAAGTAAAAGTGGTGCACCAGAAAAAGGAACATGAAGATCTCGCAGAAGATGATTCATCCAAACAACTTCAGAAGAAGTATTAGCAAGAGCTCGATACTCTGACTCAGTGCTAGGGCGAGAAACTGTGCGCTATTTCTTCGTACTCCAAGAAACCAGATTACTGCCTTGAAAGACAACATATCCATAAGTAGAATGCCGAGTTTCCAAACATCTGGCCCAATCATCATTCGAATAACCCATTACCTCAGGTGATGAAGCAGCTCGAAAAACTGAGACCAAAATGCAAAGTCCCTCGAACATAGCGGTGAATCCTGTGACAGCCGCAAAATGATCATTTTGAGGATCCTGAAGATACTAGCTGACAAAGTTAACTGCAAAAGCTAAGTCTGGATAGGTAATGGCGAGGTACTGGAGAGCTCCTAGCGAAGACTGATAAAGAGACGTATTCTTGATTTAAGGACTCATGCTGCTGTGAAGCTGGAAATTGGAAACAATAGGGTAGAGACAGGTGTCACATTTGACATCATAGTTCGAGTAAGAATGTCCCGAGCTTACTTTTCTTGGCCAAGAAGAAGTCTTGAGGAAGTGGGGGTAACTTCTAAGCCAAGGAAGTAATGTAGAACACCCAAATCCTTAACAAATTCATGACGTGTGCAATCAATGAACTACCGGATAAGGGTAAAGTCATTACCAGTCAGGATGATGTCGTCAACATAGAAAAGCAAATATAGCAAATAAGAACCACGAGACAACACAAAAAAGAAGTCTCCAAGGAAGTAATGTAGAGCACCCAAATCCTTAACAAATTCATGACGTGTGCGATCAATGAACTACCGGATAAGGGTAAAGTCATTACCAGTCAGGATGATGTCGTCAACATAGACAAGTAAATATAGCAAATAAGAACCACGAGGCAACACAAAAAATAAGTATTAGCATAACTGCAATGAAAACCAAGATGAGAGAGATCTTTGCTGAATCGCTGAAATCAAACCCGAGGAGCTTGCTTCATACCATAGATAGCCTTACACAGAGGGAACGCATACTCTAATTGAACTGAATCCTTGTAGCCAACCGGTTGTGCAATATAAACTGGAGAATCGAGCAAGCCATTGAGAAAGGCATTTTTTACGTCCAACCGATGAAGAGGCCAGGCTGGTTAAACGACAAGAACTGTCCGAACTGTCCGAATGGTAGATTCTTTGACCACATGAATAAAAGTGTGATCAAAGTCAAAACCAGAAATATGAGAAAATCCATGTTCCACTAAGAAAGCCTTATGGCAATCCACTGCACCATCAGGTCGAAACTTCAACCGGTAAACCCATTTTGAGAAAGCAATGTTAACATCCGAATGGCGTAGAACAAGATCCCAAGTATACTGACTACAAAGGGATGCAATCTCCTTGTCCATGGCTGAGACCCAAGAAGGATACTGAAGAGCAAAACGATAATCAGTCGGCTTCTTCTGAGCAAGAATAGTCGCTAGAAGACCATGAGTATGAATATCAGAATAATCACAACGCTGAATGGTACCAGTGGCAGATCAAGTAACCATCCCAGAGGGTCGTGCCAGAGGTGGGGCAGCCACGACCATCATAGAGGGAACCAGAGAGGTAATCGGTGTGGCCGACCGTGGTGAGGCCGTGGGACTGACTGGCAGAGAAGCATAGCCGATGGGCCTTCCAAGAGGGGCGACGAACTAGTGCGACTCAAGGTTGGAGAAAATAGTGCAAGGCAGAAAAGATGGGGACACAATCGGAGAAACCGGCAGTGCAGACTCAGATTCAAGATCAATAAAAGCTGAAACATCTAATACTGTAGATGGAGAATCAGTCCTTGATGTCGTATATAGAGCAAATGGAAGATAAGTCATTTTGAAACGGGCATGTCGAGTGACGTGAACCTTGTCGGTAGAGGGGTCGAGGCACCTAAAACCCTTGTATTGGGAACTATATCCAATGAAAATACAAGGAATGTTGCGAGGAGATAGCTTATGATAAGCAAATGGACGGACAAAAGGGAAAACCTGACATCCGAATGGGTGAAAGTTGGCGTAGGCGGGATCCCAATGATAAAGAAGACCATAAGGTGTCGAACCCTGCAAGACTGGAGTATGTAGATGGTTGATAATGTAGACAACCATCGTAAATGCATCATCCCAACGTGATATAAGTAAATGTGAATGAAACAACATCGTAAGGCCCATTTCCACCACGTGGCGATGTTTGCATTCTGCGCGCCATTTTGGATCTAGAGTAGACCGGCATGAAACCTGATGATGGATTCCTTTCGTTGCAAAATGAGAACGTAGTCGAGTTTTCATAAACTCAGTGCTCCCATCACTCTGAAAAACCATAATTTTGAAAATAAAAAAAGATTTTCGACAAACGCATGTAAATGTCAACAAAATTTGACTTGCGACGAAGCGACCATAACCAGGTAAATCTATATAAATCATCCACAAATAAGGAATAATTTGCAAATCCATTTCAAATAAAATTGGGAAAGGAGCCCACAAATCACAATGTACTAAATCAAGAACATGCTCAACACGTTCATAGTTCTCAACAGAAGCCAACCATTGACTTTTTTCCATAGCACAGGGGGCGTAGGTATGCGGTTTAGGAAACAAGGAAGAAATTGAAAACAATCCAGACTTATTCAAACTATAAATAACTGGACTAGGCACACGACCTAGACGTGCATGTCATAGCTCGTATAAATCTCGACTCTTATTCTGCTGTAAACTGAAACAAATGTGTTGCCTCTCCCCGGTCCAACACATAAAGTCCATCCTCACCGTGCCCTGGGCCCACAATGACCCTGGTTACTTTTCTGAATCACAAAGTTCTGATCATCAAATGTAATCAGTACATCCATATCTCTTGTTATGAATAACAAATTCTTAGTAATATCAGGCACAACCAGAACATCAGATAATCTTAAATTCTAAGAAATTCAAGAATCACCAATATGAGAGATCATAATAGGAGCACCATTGTCAACATAAACTCAAGATTTACCAGTAAAAGGAGTGACTCTATCTAAGCCTCAGGCAGAAGACGCCATGTGACTTGCTGCTCTTGAATCAATATACCAATCTGATACTCGAGAGAGTGGCTCTGACTGCTAAAAAGTATAATAATTTACTGCCGAGTGTCTGGTGTCGAAACGACGCATCTAGGCCTGCATATGATAACATGTCGTAGCATAATGACCGAGCCGCCCACACCAGCTATAGTGCAAACGATCGCAGCCAGGAGCAGAACCAGCCGCCTGATCGGACCAGGGCCATCGGAATGATCTCCTCTGTCGACGCGTGGAGCCCAGGCGAGGTCGGTTGTGGGTTAGTCTCCAGTCTGAAACGCAACTGGGTTGGCGGTGGATTAAAATGGCCCTGCAGATTTCGTAAAAAGCCTCGTGGTTTTTCACACGAGCATGAACATCCGAATACAATGGAGTAGGAACATCATTAATTAATGGAGAAAAAAATCCTTATACTTAGGCCAAGAGCTGTAAAATACCAGACAATTTGATCAACGTTTGTAACAAGAGAAACAATGATAGATAATTGTTCAAAAATCTCCTTATACCATTGACTATACTAGATTTACGAATACCATGCGCATCTGCGCGAAGACGAAGATTGATGGAGGCACTGCTGTTCTGGTATATGGAGGCAAGATTATCCCAAAATTCCTTTGAAGTGGAGCAATCTGGGATCTCCGCGAGAGCTTCAGCAGCGAGGAAAGAGAATAGGAGACTATAAGTGATCTTGATATCAACCTTGCCACCACCAGAAGGGGTGGTGACAGTCGCGACAAAGGACAAAGATGGGCCGGCCGACGGCAGAGATAGAATAGGCGGACAGGGGTTTGTGCCATCGACAAAACCATATAAACCTTGAGGACGAAGAACATAACCATTTTGACGCTTCCACATGAGATAGTTTGATGATGTAAGTTTGATCTTCATCACATGAAGCAGAGTGTTGTAGGAGAGTTTTTCATCGGCCATATTGAGTGAAAAGGTCGCCGGGATTGGTTGAGTGTGATCGGAAAAGGAAGGGAGGAGATGAAGTCGGTGCCAAAAAATGGAGGAGGGAGTGGCGGCCGAAAAAAAAGAAAAGAAAGAGAAAGCTGGGGTTTAAGGGTTTGGATTAGAAGGGGGTCCGATACAATGATAAAGTATTTTCTCGTAAATGATTCAGAGATTACACGAGATAAATAAGGAAATGATTCAAAGATTACACAAGGTAAGGTAAATAAGGAAATGATTATAATATGTTCTAACAGACAAAGAATTCATTTGAAGTTGCATGTATTAGAATATATTTATCAAGTAGTAAAAATGAATCAAAGATGTATTTTTAAATGAGTCTGTCTCTTGAAAGACGGTCTTTTCATAAGTCATGAAAAAATCAAGGTTTAAAGTGTAAATTAGAAGAAATCAAGATAAAATATTCGGGTTGCATGAACCGGGTTATGAATTTTATAACTACTACATGTTTCATAATAAAACTTTAATATTGCAACTAAG
>JAULKJ010306363.1:0-11239 GCA_032355405.1 Rubia balearica | reverse complement strand
ATCAAATTCAAGCACAATAAATACACAATAGCAAAAGCATTAAATAGATAGAAATGGATTCTCAAGACATAGATAAGTAAGCCTCAATCCAATGCTCCCAAGGAGTTAACTAAGCTAGATTACAACAACTCATAATTAATCTCATAATTAATCTGCAAAAACTAAGAAAAGAAAGAAGAAAAGAAAGAAGAAGAGAAAATGGAAATCTAAGGGTTTTGGAGAGCAAATTTCGGCCAAGAGAAGTTTGGAATAAAGATAGGGTAGAGGGATATTTATAGTTCTAAAAAAGTGAGAAGAATGGTCAAAATAGGGTTTCGGGCGCGGTGGCCGCATGGGTGCTAGCGCACGGTCTTGGCGTGGCAAAGGGAAACCGCGCGCAGTTTGAGCGCCTGGCGCAGGGACTCGGTGCTGGCGCGCCTGGTCTGCGCGCTCTTTCGGGCGTTCCCCGCACATTTTTTACTCTAAGGGCGTGTTTTTCCTGGTCTTCAGGAGCGCTGGTGCACGGTTTTGAGCGCTTGCAGCACGTTCGATTTTGCTTCACTAGGCCGGTCGGTCTCTGCGTCTCTACGGGTAAACCGTTAATCCGTTTTGAGAGTTCTTGTAGTCGATTTTAAGGTGCTCGAGAAGAAAAATCCAATGGTTCCATTATTGGAGGCTGGTTGCTCTTGGATAACTATCAGAACTCTGCTTCAAAACATAGATCATTCTCCATCCTCCACTTTGCTCTCCTTCTTCACTTTATCTTCTACCACTTTCTAAGTGGCTTTCCTTCTTCTACCATTCTTGTGAATGTCCTTCTACATAGCTCACATGTAAGTCTTAAAATCTTCAAAGATATTCTTCAAAGTTCCCAACAATTCCCTTGTTACACAAAATCCTCTAGAAAAGTGATAAAAGCACAAAGTTTCTCTTAACTCTCCTTAGAGAATTTCAAGGTAAATTATCACACATAGAGCACAAAAGTGTACAAAGTGAATCCAAAATATCTTAAAATAACCGTATAAAATGGACACATCAGCAACATTTAGGAGACATCTCCTTAAGTGAGCTCAAGTATGGGATGGTTCTTTGGTATGATAAGGTTGTCAACAAAACGTTAAGGTGATTTATAAGGTTTGATTATTTTGTTTGATGCAGGTTAACATCGACTTGATGGTCAAACCTCACCCCTGAGCATTGAACCTACAAGATAGAGCCCTGGGGTGCCGGGGAGAAGACTGTCCGATGCTAAAGTGAGACCAAAAGCATTTTCCTTGAGTATTGAGAGTATAATAAATAAAATGGACACATATCGCGGTATTTATGGAAGTTCATTCCTCCAAGTTCTCCCAATTATAATGGGATAAATATGCACATTCCATGTAGGAATGCATGTCTTACCATAATAGAATCACCAAATGTTTAGTATTCCGTAAATATACCTAGTGAAGGAGTATGTTTTCGTAGATAGGTTTGAAATAGGAGATTTTCCCTTTCATACCGGTTTAGGCCCAATGGTAATAATAAAATATAATTTCATGGGTTTTGGCTCAGACAATGGCCTTCGAGCCAACCAACATCACTAGTCCTCTATAGAGGCCAAGTTCGTGCTTCGGCTAAGACCTTGGGTTCTCTCTATCATCGGTGTTTGAAGTTCAATAATTAATCTATTAACTGAGTTGATTACCTACCCTATTAAGGTGCTACTCATTAATATCTTGGGTAGGTAAAAAGGCATTTACTTAATTGCACATTTTTTGCCTTCTTTCAAATTGGTCATTTCCAAGAATAAGTTTAGTCTTCCCTATTGCTATGGAATCCATAGTTTTCCTTATTCCCACAACTTTCAATTTTTATCCTTTTTCGATGAGAGCTCGAGGACCAATAAGATAACCCCCTCCATGCTTGATATCATTTTCTGTAAGTTTCCTTCTTGAAGGAGAAGCGTTGTAGTGGGAGCCCTTTAGTTTTTTTTATCCCAACAATCACCTTGATGAAAAAATATATTTTTGTAGGGAGAGGAGAAAAATGTCACTGAGATGTAAGAGGTTTCTCCTCCAGAGTCTCTAATGTTTTAATCAAGGTGCTCAATATCATTTGAATGTTTAACTCGTAATCCTTCGAGCGGGCGAGGATCCTCAAAATATTTACCTGTTTGATTTTTTTTGTTATTGAAACCTTGGTCAATATTATTTTTAGTAGATTCTGCCAACCAGAAAGCAAAAGAGAGTGACAGAGCTTTTAGGCTTCTCGACATGTAGGTTTGCAAGTTGGGGCTAGGTGGTGGTCTTCTGCAATATTGGTAACTCGTGCATAGCCTACGACACCTTGGTATAGAAGGAGAAGCTTTTGGATGTCCCTATCGAGCGTACATGTATCCTCAACTTTGGCAAGGGTGATGAAGCTTCGGTAAGGTGGTGCAATGGGAGAATGGATTAGTACCTCCAATATTGATCTCTATGCCTAAGGGATCACCTTCTTTTCTGAGGAGGATGAAGGCCAAGGCATCTGTTCTTTGGTTAAAGGGTCTCAGTGCCAGGTTCAATGGTGAGAAAACTGAAAAAGTGGTGAAGCCCAAAAGATAGAAAATAAATGTTCAATCAGAAGGAGCTTTTCAAGTCTTGAAGTGGTAGGGCCCTAGCAAAAGAAACCATTTAAGTCTAAAGAGATTGCTCGAGCAGAAGAATCTGTTTTAGTCTAAAATTTATAGAGTAGTTTGAACTATAATCCTTAGTTCTTGTAAACTCAAGAAAATATTGAATAGTAAAAACCCACTTTTCCTCCATTCAATGTCTTGGTGTTTTTTTGTTGTTTATCATCACTCTCATGCCCAAAAGAC
This sequence comes from Rubia balearica, assembly GCA_032355405.1. NCBI lineage: Eukaryota > Viridiplantae > Streptophyta > Magnoliopsida > Gentianales > Rubiaceae > Rubia > Rubia balearica. The sequence goes on along the minus strand of JAULKJ010306363.1, from coordinate 8,421 downwards.
CTACTCTTTCTCTAGCCTTTGGATTGTCTAAAGAGTTGGTCTAGTTATCGATCCCTAGAGATGGTGTATTAAAGTCTTTAAGCTTTGATGGGAGCTTGTGGAGGGATCATACCTTTTCAGGGCCCTTGCCCCTTTTATGTATTTATCCATTGAAAAATGTTCACATGGTTAGGCTTCGATTCGACCAAGTGATCGTCACCATTCAGGCATTCCCGGTAGGGCACCCTATGATCGGCTATTAATGGAATGATTTTCCAAAGAAGGCTATCCTCTGATGGGATATTTAATGGAGTATTTTTCTGAAGAGGGTTATCCTTTGATGGGATATTTTCCCATAGAGCCTATCCTCCGATGGAGAATATCATGTGATGAGATATTTTGCCTATGGAGGCTATCCTTTGATGGGATACATTTCTGATAGAGATTTTCATCATGTGGAATATTGGCATAAATTTTATAAATGATATAAGATATGTGGCCTTATAATTCCTCTTAAGGTGAACTACTCACTAGACATCTTATTACAAAATAGAAGATTTTTTCCACCCTATAGTTTTTTGTTCAAAGGAAGCTATGCCCTGTGTAGAACACATGATCATTATTATGGAGAGCCTTTACTCCCAAGTTTCACTTTCGGAGAGCCTAGGGAAACATGGTTAACCGATAGTACAATTGAATATTGACGATATTCCATCTTTTGGGGCCTCAATTCCCTGTCATGTCTTCCGGTACGTAGCTTTCTCCAACATACACTTCGATGAATTTGTACAAGCCTTCTTAGTTGGTTGCTAGCTCTTATTCTTCTCATGTCGGCTCTTCTCGTTACTTCTTATCACTAATCTCCAAGGACAAATTTGGTCTATCTTACTCTTTGTTCTTGGTACTTTTTAGTAATTTTTTCTAGACTTATTTGTCATTTTTCCCTCATCTGGTCTAGTCATCTGAAGAACTAGCAAGCCAATGTTGGATGGGACAACAACTTCCATCTTGTCTGCCAGATTGAATGGTGTTTCTCCTATGGTGGTCCTCTCAATTTTTTGGTATGACCAGTGCACACGGGGAAATGTATGTACCTAATTGACTTTAGCCCCCACTAACCGAGCCCTTATGCAATTGATAATCGATCAGCCAATGATAAATCAAACTGAGATTCTTCTAATATAAATCTTCACTCTACTTTATAAAGGTTTTATGGGATAATTTTCTACCATTATCGGTGATGATTGTCCTGGGTATACCATACTTGCATAGCATATTTTCCAACAAAAATCATCATCATTAGGGGCTTGATCTTTACCACGGGAGGGTCCCCTTACCAATGACATTGATCACACCACCTCTTCAGGTTCACCCTTTTGGGGCTTAATCATCAGTAAGTTCTACTTATACCTACCCTCACGTATCTTTCCAAGGATCGGATAGAGCTATAGATTGTAAAAATCTTAATGCTATTGATCAGGAGCTGGAGCGCATGATTGGGAAGTCCGAACAAGAGGTCTTCTTACTGTTTATACCCTTCATATCTACAACACCTTAGGACATATGCAAATATTTACCAAGAAATATTCCCACCTAAAATGGGAAAATGGACCCTTGTTAGTTTCTAATGAGGTACCATAATGTTATGGGGTTACAGAGCATTCCCCTGAGTATTAAGCATAAGTTGGTGGGGTCTTATCTCAGAGGAAAGGCTCTGCAATGGTTCAAGTCTCTACCCAGAGGGTAATACGCTGACTTGTTAACCCATTTTTATTAGGTTTACCAAGACTATGATGATTTGCTCAATCCTTGGAAGCACCCTAATGAGTCAACATTAGCCTTTTATAGACGTTACATGGAAGAAATTTAAGAGGTCATAGATCAAATGGATGTAATATTTATCTAAGGATACATGAATCATATAAATGATACTAAGTTGTACAAAAGACTTGTGGCTAATTCCTCATCGACTATCCAGTAGCTCCATAGTGCCTTAAGTATTAAGACTAATTGCGATTGTGCCATGATTTAGTGCTAGGCTCAGAAATGAACTTAGAAAGAAATCATCTTTGTGTCGATTTGGTCAATAGTCAACGTGAAGGTCGTGTCTAGGAGTGACAACTATGCATGAATATTTTTTTGGTTGGCTAGATTAGTCTTGGGTGCGCAATTGGGTTATTCTATGAACATTGGGGGAGTTACGGGAGATTGGATCTGTAATATTTCATGACCTTTGGGTCATAAGGTAAGCATAACGATTATATCTCCAGTTTGTGGCAACTAGGTAGGTTGAGACTCTTAGAGGGTGATAGTGAGGTATTAGTTCTCCAGGTGTACATTACGCACTCTATGAGTGGGTATTCATGTTGCATCCCGAGGAGTCATGTTACTCTCGAATTTAATTTACTGCAGGTTGTTAGGTTTATTGACCTCGTGAATGAGGGCTAGTGGTGGCACTATAAATTGCACCTCTATTTATATCGGTAGATTGTGAGAGATGAAGAGATATGGTGGAGGAGGGTGAACCACCTAGTGACATTCCGTGGTAGTTCCCGAGGAATCAAACTTTCCACAACATGTGATCGAGCAAAGATTAGGACGTACCTTTATTATGTGAATATAAATCGAGGATTAATTCTAATACTAAGTATGTGAAGCAAATCTTCCCCCCCTCAAGTTAACATATTACTGTATTTATACTCTTTGTTAGATTTTTATGCTAGATGGTTCATTAGTTCCTTACTTGTAGTTTTTAGTTCATCACTCAAAAATATACCACTTGTGATGAGCACACACTTGGTAATGATTGTGTCTATGTTACTATGTGAAACTATTTTCTAAATCTAGAAGACCCCGACCTACCAATGTCTATTTTTCAGTATTCGGTAGTAATAAGGCAGAAACCACAAATATTATCTTTTATTTTTTACTTTAGTTCTAACTACGCTAACGAGAACATCGAATTTTAGTGCCGCTGTCGGGGATTTAGGCGTTGTTTATTTGATAGCTAGTGTAGTTTGTTTTTAGTCAAGTTTTTGTTAGTTGATTTGATTTGTGCTATTGGTTGTGTGTTTCTATAATATTTGATGTTTGTTGTTTGTTGACAGATTGTACCCCCCCTCATGTCCCTGATTAAATTGCACATAAATCATTATCACGTTGTTCAAGAAAGATATTTGGGTTAGTGTGTTTAATTTCTATTTGGTGTGTTCGGAAAGCTATTTTTGTTAATTTTTTATGACTAGAACAAAATTTTGTTGGTTTGCATGTTTTTGGTGCATGTAGGAGGAGTTTAGAATTGAAGAAGGGGAAAATGGGCTGAAAAGCCGAAAAGGGTGAACCCAGAAGAAACGGTATGTGCCCAAAAATGCGGTATTTTCCACATGAACCCAAAAATGCGGTTTGTGCTAAGCGGCACTGTCCATTCCTTATAAACAGTCCTGATACTGCTCGTTCAGTAATACACGATCGTTTGTGAATGTTATACACGATCGTGAAATCGGGAGGAAGCCAAGATGCTTACTACTACCACATTAGGCCAAGATGCTTACTAATACCACATCAGGTGACTGCTTCATATGGTTATAGGTAGTAGTAGAGTGTCCTGCTTCATGGATCTCCCACAAGCCTACTGAACGTCCATTTGTGATCACACCCTAATGGAGGGCCTATTCCTTCCCCTGACTTCAAGTATGCAGCAGAATTTCATGTTGCGTTGTAAACTTCGGATGCATTTGAGGTGGAACATGAGCAACCCGAGCTGCCCAATTAGCCACAACCAACCCCACCACTTGATGTTTTTCATGTAGCTTCATCTTTTCAATCAGTAGCGCCAAAGATATGGCTAAAAAATTTAGGAATTAGATAAACAGTCGATGGGTTAAGCCACCACATTGAGGGCTATGGGAAACAACTTGAGGATTATGGCCAAGATATGAGAGGCTGGGGACAAAAAGTTTCATCTCTAGAGGATGAGGCTTGTAAAGAGTTCCGGTTCTCGGACCAACGGGCCAATATCCAAGAAGAGAGCATGGAGTCACTAACGGCTAGGATGCGAGCATTGAACATCGAAGGCTTTCAAGACATTGACTTTGCAGAGAGTCACTGGTAACGGCAAGAAGAGAGAGAGAGAGAGAAGAAATGCACAATTTGGTGCAATAAAGAAAGGCCCTTGAGGCCCTAGTGCGAGTATTCTTTTACCTTACTTCACCTTTATTCTTCATTGTTCAATGCATTTGAAACAATGCATGGTTTAAGTATGGGGAATGGATATTGGGATTCTTACATTTCAGCAAAAGTTCATTTCCTTGTGTTTTGAGTTGTTAAAAGGAGATCCTTACAAAGCATTCTTATCATATATTTTTTTGGAAAAAAAAGAAAAAATATTCTCTAAGTTGAAAGCCTGAGAGGGTAACGTTAACTCGAGATAAACAGGGTAACTTTAACTTTAACTCATTAGCACAAATATTCAACATGAAACATAGGTCTCGGGGAATGTACCATGTAAATTTACACTATATGTGAAATATTGGGCACGGTACGTTCCAAGTGGCATGGTCTGTGTTATCGAGTTGACTAGGGCTTTTTAGAGCTGACTTTTCTTTCTCTCTCTTCCCACCTATAAAAATCACCCTCTTTATCCATTTGGCAAAGAAGGCGGACTTCTGGGTTTTCTACTGTGATTTTTCATTTTCTCTTAATTTATTTCCACTATGTTTAGCTTCTTTAATCCATTTCATGTTATTGGATATTGTAGATTAGGCTAGATTAGCTTATATTCACCCCTTATTTTTTCAGGACATTAGTAACAATTTCCCAAAATTAAGAGAATATTAATCGGTTACCAAAAATTCACATTTTAATGCATTTGCAACCAAAACATTTTGAACACTTTTGACCTCCTACGTATGAAGTGTTCTATCCATGAAGTCATTTTTATTTCATGCTCATAATATGATTTTAACCTAACTAATCATATGTACACTCTCTCTCTGTTCACTTCACTTCAAAAACTCACATTTCTTACATTGCAAAAACAGTCACCCTACACTTGTGGTATATATATGACCTACCCAGTTCCATTTAGTCAAAGATGGGTAGGCGAAGCGGTCGCTTTGCTGGACCAGAGTAGTTCTCTAAGGCCACAAAGGCCAACAGTCACGGTTTGCCACAGACTAACCAGCCGTGGGAATAGAGGAAATCACTACTTTCCACGACACCCTCTATTGGACCACGATTCAAGAGAGTGGAGCGCAATAAACATGCCAATATTAATGCCTTATAAATAATAATATAGAGCACCATAAAAGTAAGTTACTTTTTACTTTGATAATTCACAAGTAAAAAAAATATTGACTTGAACATCTGAACTTCCTCCCCAAATCCATCCCAAAGACTTTTGAGGGTACGTAAAAAGGTAAGGACTCACCGTAAACCAATTCTGGGAACTATTACTAATCGGAAGAATTTCCCCACGTCAACATCAAATGAGCAATTCTAATGTGGCTCATCTTTAATATCACGGGAGTTTTAATTTATAAATTTTAGTGTGAAACACATCAATATGAATGGGTTCAATCTCAAGATTAGATATAAGAGGATCACTTGGATTATTAACGACTAACTGCCTCCATCCTAGCCTAAAATTCCTATTTTTTTCACAAGCATTTTTGTTGCTGGTGTGGCAAAAGAAATGGGGTGATAAAATGAGCAGACTGAACTTAACAACGTATTTATGTCCAAATACAAAAATACTTTCTCTGTCCCACTTCATATTGCTTAATTTGACTTTTGTAAGTCAAACTTAACCAACTTCAATCTTTAACTTCTATTATTGTATATGCAAAACTATCATCATTTTATATGTTGTTGGATTCATCGTAACATATATATAAGTTTCTTTAGAAGGCAGTGATGAAACACAGAGTGCCGATGAAAAAATATGATTAGCTCTTGATGAAATTATTTTCAATTATTCTTCAGCGTTACTTTGAACTACCATGTGTAATTTAGCAAATATTAATGTTCATTTGAACTATATATTTCATGCTACTTATATGTGTTGAACTGATTTAAACTACATATTTAGTAATAGCCCTGGAGTTAAGTCATTTTGAGGAAATTTACAATTAGTCAACCGAAGTGGAATTTGGTACTGTATACTTCCATAATTTAAAACAATGATTAATAATTTAGATAGAATTTATCTGAAAGTGATAATTATCTATTTTTTCTCAATATTTACCTTGTAGTTTTTACGATATTCAATCTTAGCGAAATTCATAATTAATACTTTAACACCCAAGTGAAAATTAATTAAATGATTTTAAAATTAATATTTTAAATTCTATGGTGTTAATAATTAATAATATATTATTGTAATTGTATGTTAAATTAAACATCCATGATACTATGTGTGGTTTTCATAAGCACAATAATTATAATAATTTATACATTCAAATATGTACAACATTTACTATAAGTATCATATTCAAAATAGATGGAAAAACTTTCTAAATTAAAAAAGATTTGAATGGAGTCGAAAATAGACGATCTTAAATTATTAGAGTTGAGTTGGTTGATTTGAGCTAAAAAGAGAAGAGTTGAGAAGTGCTGATTGGAGTTGAGAAGAACTGAGAAGAGTTGAGAGGAGGTGAGAAGAGTTGAGAGGAGCTGAGAAGGGTTGAGAGGAGCTGAGAAGAGTTGAGAAGAGCTAATTGGAGTTGAGCTAAATTTATTGGAGCTGAAATAAGCTGAACTGGACAGGGCCTTAGTTGTAGTTAGTAAGCAAAAAGGGGTTAAAAATTTCATCTTTGAGAGGTACGACGATAACCTCCCACATGCCTGGAAGCGAACCACAAGTCGCTGCAGTGAGAGCCACTCGTCGAGAACCATGGGTGAGAGCCGAAAGAAGCGTGGAGAGACTACGAGTGAGACCAAAGCGGCGAGAGCCATTCGGTGAGACCTGCCTCGTTTACCCACTGACGATACTCGCCACCTCGAGCCACCATTAGCGAGAGCCATGCAGCAAGACAACAAGTCACCACTGTGAGAGTTGTGAAGCATGAACCACAGGCGAGAGTCGAGAGCCATCCGATGAGACCCGCCGCCTCGAGCCACCATGAGCGAGAGCCACGCAATAAGACCACAAGTCACCACGGTGATAGCCATGCAGCTAGATCCACGGGCGAGAGCCGAGAGCCATCCGACTTGACCCACGCAGTGAGAGCCATTTGGTGAGACCCGCTGCCTCGAGCCGCCAATGACACTGCAGACGCGAGACAGTTACAAGACCCACAGCCAAGACCCTTTTTGGTGATATCTACCACCGAGACCCAATGCGAAGGCCACCTCTTTGCAAATATGGTGCCTTCGATCCCATTAACAGGGATGACGAGGCATCAAATTTCTCCCCCTAAAGAAACTAGCGATGCAAATAATGCCCGAAATATGATATTAATGGAACATCAGACTGATTGGAAAAATCAAACACATTTTTTCCTAGAAAATTTCTTGGTTGTCACCGGTTAATTTGGCATAAATTTAGCCAGAAATTGACCTAACTACGATGGGAACATTAAACGTGAAAAAGGCTGGAATTTGGTCACTCTATTACTGGAAATTAAATAATAAAATATTATTATTTGTTTATTATTTTTAAAAAATAATTCATAATACACATCGTATGTACAAATAGGGTCTGATTAGTAAAATACAAGATATGAAATAGCAATTCAAGATTTGAATCACAAAAGACACCAAATAAGCCTGTTCCGAATGTTATCGTATTAAGTCAACTCTTTTTTTAATGATTACATTCAAACAGTCAAATTACATACTCCCTCTGTCCCAGCTATATCTGCAGAGAGAGAAAGTTGAACAAAAAAATTACATCCACTAAAATGTCTTTCTTGCCCTTCCACCACCTGATACAACCACCAACTACCATCTCCGTCACCACCATATACAGCCACCAACAACTACCATCCCTACCACCACTGCTAACCCACAACAACCATCAGTTTATTCTAATAAAACTCGACAAAAATTGCATCACAACTATAAACAATTAATGAAAAACCTCCCTCTACACATCACCTCCCCGACCTGTAAAACTTCCGGTCTCATTCACTTCGGTGGCGTAGCCCCAATCCCTCTCCCCAGCAAAAGAAGCACAAAACGGTGAAGATCCCAAATTGAAAAAAACCCAATTGATGAAAACCCCAAACGATGAAGACCCTGAATGATGAAAACCCCAAAATGTCCGATCTCATTCTCGGTTTCCCCTTGTGGTCTCCGCAAAAAAGAATGAGATCTTGTTTGTGTATATGATGAAAATGGGTTATGTTCAGTTGAGTTTTGTGAACAAATGAGAAAATCGGGTTGAGAGGAAAAGGATTAGAAGGGGAGTGGGTTTTCTAGAAATGAGGAAAACTGATTGAG